>QEYC01000228.1:0-80702 GCA_009935795.1 Pholiota adiposa | reverse complement strand
AATTTCACGGAAGTCCCGCGTCACAAAATGTGACCCTGTTAAACTGGCTTCGTTTGTCCCAGCCGTTACTGAGGACGACTAGCGGAGTTTGAAGAAACGGCTGGTCACGAGCCTAGGTCGAGTCGGACATACAAAATTTGCCTCCGATACAACTCCGATGGTGCGCTGGCGGCGGGCCATCGAGCTTGATGCGCAAGACAAGACCACCGAAGGACTGTCGTATCTCCATGGACATCTCCTCACCTTCAGCTACCTCTTCATCGCTTTCAGATATTTCCTCGGAGGGTGCTCAGAAAGTGTCAGAGCTATGTGCGTCCCTTCCAAGTTCCTCATTCCAGCTTACAGCTCATTGACGCATACACGACGAAATTCCTCATCGCATCTAGTCTGTGATGTCAACGCTGACATCTCATTCCTTTCTTCCGACGGAGTCATCTTCAAACAGTACAGCGAGAATCTTACGATAAACACCAGCGTAGGCTTCGCGAAATTCTCCGTGGAAACTAGTATGGAAAGTGACGCGATTCCTCTCGAAGAATCCGCCGACGTCTTGGAGATTTTGTTTCAATTCATCGAGCCTCCGTCAGACTCGCGAAACTACCGTCAGCCATCTATGCACAATGTAAAGTCCAAGCTCTTCTTTGCGGTCGCAGAAGCGGCTGAGAAATATGTTGTTTATGGAGCGGCAAGCGTGTGTATATCCCATATACGGTATGATACGACTCCGCTCGTAGTGTTGATTCTGGCATTTATTTTCTCTGATGTTGGTATCTTGCAGACAGTTTTTATCCGATGAAATATATCCCCTCGAAGTATTGAACCACTGCGCAAAACACGGTTATCCTGATCTCGCCGACCAAGCTGCAGAGCAATGTGTAACGAAGCCGCTCGACATAGTTGCCTTGAAGCTCACCGCTCCTGGCATACTAATCACATATGTACTTAACCTTTTCTTCGAATGTCCTTTTTTGGCAATCGTACTGAAATTTATTTCACGGGCTTATCTCTAGTTGACCTACTTGAGCAAAATCCACCGAATCCGCGACGAAGCAATAACCCAATTCACGCAGGAATGCCCGAAGTGCCATGTCTGGACCTATGTTCTTACCCAATACATCCTCCAGCTGAAAAAAAACCCACTAAGCATTGACGATATACCGGAGATCCTAGATCGCAACATAATATGCGATGGTGAAGACAGGTTTATTGAGTATCCCGATGGAACTTCCTCTAGAATTCCCAAAGAATGCAAAATTCTCGATCTTGAAATGCTAGAGGAGCTATGCTCTACTCAAATACTCTCATCGGAGGAGGAATGGCCCGAGTGGTTTGATGAGGTCGCCGAGTTGCGTCAACGTGTGCCGAAGTTCAGTACTATCAAGGTTTGATTATTCATTTTCGATAGATATTTATTTCATGCAGCAGAATACTTACTATATCAAACTTTCTGAGCTCTTCACAAGTACTTTATCATAAAATTCGACCTTACCTATTTCCCCTATTACTAGATTTGTAACAAACGGAAAGTGGTTGGAAGTTAGAACTATCAGTCGGACACTGTCGGGAATTTTTCCTCGTCGCGAATTGCGCATGTCGGATCAACATATAAGGCACTGCTGATCAGACCTATCAGGTCTTATAACACCCAAACAACAATTTCTGCGGGTTATGAGGTGGTCTGACGGTCTTATAGGCACATATCCGGCATATGTGGTCCGATATGCTGAATTGGATTTTTCCGACAAAGCTCTCTGAGTCTCAACTCTCAAGACTGCATTTCAAATGTCAGAGATCGACACGCATAACAATCAGGCCAGTGTGTCAGCGGAATATAAATTGTCTTATCAGTATGTTTTATTCGCCCTACTTGATCGCTGTTTTGGAAGCAATCGGAAGATGGTGATCTCCATCATCTTTATTCCCTGACCTACTGTGAACTCATATTCATCAGTCTCTGAGCATTTTCGAAGGTCCATGTACGTGGGCGGAGCAATAGTGAAAATACTCCGATGACACGCCACTACAGAATATATGCGAAGTAGTATACGTAGAAGATTGAAGATTTGAAAATAGAGCGTCAGAACCATGAGGCTGTATGCGAGAGATGATACTCTATAATTAGACGGAATATGAAGTATTACGGAAGAACAGCGAAGGGAGCTTGTTCGTTGAGTTATGGTTAGACTCCGGGCGCTTATCCGTGTGAGTCGCTGGCAGCCAACCGTCACGTTCGGGATAAAGTAGAGGTAGCATCCTGTTCATGTGCGCTGCGCCGAAGTAGGACACGCACAGTCTGTCACCCATGTATACGACGCTTACCCATGCGTCTAGACCCTTCTTGTTCTTGCTGCTACCCTTGGCACCGCCTGCTACCCTCTCTAAAACTCGCAGGAAATTCTTCCCTCCTACGCCGGCGCTCGTTCTGCGCTCTCCACGGCTCATTTGGACATCGGGTGTGAGAATCAAAGAGACGTGCGGAAGATGGAGGCAATGTCAAGTTACAAATGATCTTAGTTCATCGTAAATTGATACAAAAGGCATAGCCCAGCGCCAAAAGTTGAATAAGGGAAATGAATTCTTGATGCGTTTGGAAAATATCGACTTCGGGAAACCTCGTCTGTACTCGGTACTCATGAATGAGTATAAAGGACCAGACCTAGCTCAGATTTGTTCTTCAGTTGTTCAGCATATCCTGCCAATAACCTTATCCCATACGCTCTCCAACAAAATTCCAGAAATGAAATATTTCGCTTTGGCAATAACCGCTCTCCTCTATAGCGGACTCTCTTTCCCAGGTGCAACCGCTCTACCAGCCCCAGTGGTAATGTACCTTCAACTTGACTTATTTCTTTTCTTTTAAAAAGCCTCGCTCGGCCAGTACCAGGCTGCGGGGAGTCACTATTACACTACCGACCCGAACGTTCACAGCCCTGAGTTGATCTCATTTCCTGGGTGGAAAGAGGCGGGCATCGCTGCTTACGTCCTTCCGTTGAAATTGGTCTGGTAGACGAGGTTTTCTAGTATCTACACCATTTTTTTATATGTCCCTGACCTGAGTTTCGTGTCTAGAATTCCAATTATTTACCGCATTGGCGTATCTAATGAATAGTGCTTTGTGATGTTCGTGTTCATTTGAACTTCGCGGTCGGACATCCATAACCTAGATGTGCTGAAATTAGTTGGTTTGAGCGCTATTATTTATGTTCTCGTCTGTTCTTTTTGTCATCCCCTTATGGCGGTCCAAGTGGGGTTTTAATCCCCGCGTACACTTTTGTAGTCCCAAAACTATTTTCCTATTTATTTACGATGCCCCAGAACATTAATAGACGTCTTTGACTCTTATTTAATGCCCCAATACAAACTTGCACTTGCGCGGAAACACTTTTGCGTGCGCGTCAAACCTTTTGAGTGCGCGGAAACATCTTTAAGTCCTTGTAACGATTTCTATTACTTTCTGGGCGATTTTTAATTGCGCGTAAAGACATTTCAATGTGCGGAAACACTTTTGTGAGTGCGCGGAAACATTTCTAGTGCGCCAACACTGTTGTAGCCGCGATGCCATGATTATTTAATTGATCCTTTCACGGCATCGGCTAATCTTTGCCGGGAAAACCGAGGCGGAGACTGAGAAGGACTATGGTGTATTTGACTTGAAATTAAGCTGTAGGTACTCAACTAAATAGATATCTATTGAACAGGACACTCCAGCAACGCGAAGTCGTTCAAGCTCCGCTGCCGGTGGTTCGGCAAGGGTTAGCCGATGCCGTGAAAGGATCAATTACATAATCACGGCATCGCGGCTACAACATTGTTGGCGCACTAGAAATGTTTCCGCGCACTCACAAAAGTGTTTCCGCACATTGAAATGTCTTTACGCGCAATTAAAAATCGTCCAGAAAGTAATAGAAATCGTTAAAAGGACTTAAAAATGTTTCCGCGCACTCAAAAGGTTTGACGCGCACGTAACAGTGTTCACGCGCGCCTCAAGTGTTGTGAAGCGCAGGTGAATGTTTTCACGCGTGCATGCAAAAGGCATTGAAAACATTAGTGAAGTCCTTCAATATAGTAACAAATGTAACTAAAGAGTTTTTGGACTACAAATGTTTACGCGGGGATTAAAACCCCACTCGGACCGCCATATCCCCTTGGTGTTTCTCCCAACTCTGTTCTGTCCTTTGTATCTCTTTTTCTGTTAGTTCTGGGGAAATCCTCGAGTTCCATATAAATCATTCAATTTGCTTCGTCTTTTCAAACTGTTCAAGTGTCGCGCTTTCCGGATAAAGTGCTCAAAAGTAGTCTACATTCAGTCGAAGGACGAGGCAAGAAAACTCGTTTGCTTCAAGCAAACTGCTATTTATTCAGTTAGATTACAAATGAAATTACCAATAACCCTAAGTTGCAGTGCTCCTTCACAATCTCAATATGTACACTATTAACCTCTCTCCCCCCTGCCTCACGCGCCTCTCGTGAGCATAGTAGGAACCAATTCCAGAAACTAACTGGGACCAAGCTGGAAAATAGAGCCCTACCAAGGTGCCCACGCACATACGGAGTGCCAAGTAACTACGGTCATTCGCGTGTCCCGCTGTAACGTTCTCTATCATATAACAACCGTAGCACAAGCGCTGGATCGGTTGCTCGTTAAACAGCATAGCAGTCCCCAATGAAAGAGTTTTCCGCGCTAGAGCACTGGCTAATTGACCATCGAGCTCCCAAAGAAAAGATGTGGCGTCGTTCGCTCGCGTCTCTCGGCCCCATACCATGCGATGACACGTTTCCGTCGCCGCTGCTGCAGGAGGGCTAGAATCCCCGTACTGTGGAGTATGGGACTGTAGCGAGTAAATTTCTTAGCGTAGGCGGTCCTGCAAAAAGTCGTCATGGATGAGAAGGTATTCGCTCTCTAAAGAGCTTCAGAACGAAGCAGGTGGGAGAGAGGAGCCAGCCCAAGAAGCTCTGTTGGGTTTGGCTACAGGAAACATCAGCGAAAAGTGGTGGGCTTGGTGCGCGTAGACTATCTCATGGAACTCGCGCCGTTGGACATTCAGGCCTGGACACGAGTTCGGAATATATGCGCTTTAAAATGCTGACGGGAGCTGAGATCTGGAAGTTAAGACAGAGAGGCAGCATCACATGAGCGACGTGAGGGCACGCCATAGAAGGCATCAACGACAGTGGGGGCGGGTAGAGACGACGAAGCAGGTAGACAGCTTATGTATCTTAGAAGAGGAATAAAGCGTTGTTTATATGGGTCAGAGGACGGAGGGCGGAGGAAGATAGACGACAAGCCCAGGCGTGAGCACAAATCTACCGCTGGAGGCTCACCATTTCTGCCTCGCAAGGTCCTCGCGCTTTCCGTCCTCCGTACTCGTTCGCTACGCCTCTAAAAGTCGAAGCTAGATCCGCTAGTCGTTGATACTTTGCGCAGATGACGTTGGAGGGGTAGAGAGTAGATAGCGATGGGGCGGGGTTCAGGACGTAGTTGAAAGCGACAAGGCGATCGCGCCGCGGCGATTCAACACGCCAGCTGTAGAGATTCAACACCTCTTAAGACTGCTCGGCAGATCTCCTCGACGCAATCTTCGAAGTTGGTGTCGGGAAAGAAGACTCGAGAGATGGGGAGTGGTCGGAGGGATCAGTCAGGCGTCTGCGTTCAACGACGCCGTACAAACGCAAACAACGCGTCAGCACGTGTGGTGCCGCGCTCGGCCGAGGTACGCACGGGCCAATTCGGTCCTTCACGTTCACCTCCCTCACCAGTAACCCGCGAGTTCCGTGGGTCGCCTTGCCCGCCCCGCTGCTCAACCTCATCGTTATAAAAAAAATTCTCGGCCAGCATTCCAACCGTCGCCAGCATGCTCCTCTGCTATGGTGGGCTACGTTTATAGAGAAGAGAAAGTATCTTTAGTGCCTATAGTAAGTTTTCGTGTTTGATCTGTACACAATCCGGTCATCGACGCCGAATTCCATAGCTTAACGAAACATGGCCCTCCTTGTTATTAAGCAGACCAAGTCGAGCGGAGAACCTCTGTTTCGTCATTTCTCGGATTTAAATGTGTCCTAATTTCCTCATTCCCTTCCGCCTTCTCACTCCAGTTGTTTTTAGTGAGTTGCTTAGGATGTCGTTCCGTATGTTCTTTTTTTTCATATACTCTTTATGGTTGGTTTGGTATTTGGTACTAAGTATGTTCTTTGCTAATTCCGGGTCTTTGCATCACGGTGCCTGGTCATCGAATATCAATTTCAATCATCAGTGATGTACGTAGGGGTGTACTGTACACAATATATTTGTGATGGTTGTATCGTTCGCAGCATTAACAACGCTCTGATGTTAGGCGTATTGTTACGCAGAAGTTGATAATGAATCGATGTCAGGACTGTGTGCGCAATCAATAAGCGGTTGAATAGGCCATGGCGAAGGGAGTGCATATCATTCTTATGGGCGTCCGTTTGCACATTTATTATTACCGGATAGATATACTACATTTGTAAAGAATAGATAGAAAACTAAGAAAATGAGATAACCTTCCCATTTCTGAATAGAGAACTTACCTCGGGAAAGATACTATTTTCCTTCCGGGATAGAGAACTTTTCAACCCGGATATAGAACTTTTCATGCCGGATATATAAATTTCAATTTATTATACTTCAATTTCAGTTCCGTATACGCTACTCGAGTTCCCCGACACATAGAACTCGACGTTGTGCATCCAGATAGAAAGAGCATGCCGAATTTGCAGCCTGTCTAATTTTAGCCCATCACGGGAAATTACGGCACGCTATCGCCGCTGAACATTGTCTGACGCGCAATGCGCACCAAGGGCGTACGCGCGACATGCTGCACAATGTGCACAGAGCCGCATTACACATCGTTTAAGGTGTTGCATATTGCGCCACCGCCTGCACGCAGTACATTCTGACGACTTCTTGGGTGCTCAATGCGACTCTGTGCACATTGTGCAGCATGTCGCGCGTACGCCCTTGGTGCGCATTGCGCGTCAGACAGCGTGCCGAAAATTGCCGTGATGGGCTAAAATTAGACAGGCGGCAAATTCGGCATGCTCTTTCTATATAGGCACACAAAGTCGAGTTCTATCTTTCGGGGAGCGGGACTAATAGCATATACGGGATTGCATTTTGTATATATGGAACAGAAAATATGCTATGAGGACTTGAAAGTTATCTTTCCGGGATGAAAAGTTCTATATATGGGACACAAAGTTATCTATCCGGACCAAAAAATCACGCCGTTGACGTGGTATGCTCTCTATTTGGTAACAGAAACTGTTACATTATTTTTTAGTTTTCTATATGTAATTTATATATGTACTCTATGTATCCGGTAATAATAAATGTGCAAACGGACGCCCATAAACAGCTACCTTATTTTTTAGCTGCCATATCTTGTCACAAAATTGGTCCACGCTGTGAGGGGCGCCGAACACAAAGAACAGGCGCACATCGTATGATTACATTGGTCATACGGGGCGGAAATACAAATGACCACCACTCGTCCCAACTCAGATCCATACTTCATACTAATATTAATGATACAGAATGAATTAACGAAGGAAACGCGGGCGATTTGGAAGTGGAACATTAAGCGCCGGTGTGCGACAGAAGCGCTCAACGCATCAGACGCATCACGGAAGATTCACACAGTTCAGCAATGTGTCGCGCGAACCAGCTCAGTGCAAATTCATTAATTTTATAAGGAGAGGTAACATATAATAGATCTTAGAAGGGCTTTGTATTCAATATATTAATTAATTATGTACAGCGCACAGAAAGGTTTTTTCTTGTTAGCAATATTGAGAATTTTGCCATGCCACGGAATCGAACACTTGTCCTCTTTGCAAGGCTGCGGCCGAAAACCGAAATGCCAGCTCGCCGTAGCGTACGCACTTGGTGCGCACTGCGCGTCAGAGGTGATTGAGCGTGCCGACGATTGCCGTGATGGACTAAAATCAGACAGCCGGCAAAATCGGCTCTTTCTATCTGGGCGTACAAAGTCGACTTCTACCTTTCAGGTCAGCGTATATGAGATGGAAATTTGTATCTAAGGAATGAGAGATGTAATATAAGGATCGCAAAGTTATCTTTCCGGGATGAAAAGTTATATATCCGGGAACAAAAGTTATCTCTCCGGACCAAAAAATCACACTTTCGATGCAGTACGTTCTCTATCCGGAATCAGAAATGGCCATGTTATTTTGTAGTTTCCTATCTATTATTTACAGATGTGGTCTATGTATCCGGTAATAATAAATGTGCAAACGGACGCCCATACAGACCGTCTGTTTCTCTTTGACAGCGATGTAGTATAAACATATGTATTGATCGTTGCCCCCGTCCCTCTATGGGCGTCCGTTAGCACATTTATTATTACCGGATAGATAGACTACTTTTTTAAATAACATACTGAAAAGTAAGGAAATGAGATAACCTTTCCGTTCCCGAATAGAGAATCTACCTCGTGAAAGATACCATTTTCCGTCCCGGATAGATAACTTTTGTTCCCGGATATATAACTTTTGAGTCCATATATTACTTTTCTCATAACATAGATGCAAAATTTCATGCCATATACGCTAATTCTGCTCCTGGAAAGATAGAACTCGACTTTATGCGTCCAAATAGACGGAGTGTGCCGACATTGCCGGACGTTTAAATTTAGTCCATCACGGCAAACTTCGGCACGCCCAATCGCCTCTGAACGCGCACCAAGCGCGTACGCACAATACACAGCACCTTGCACCATGTGCGCACAGGATCACATAGAGAACAACCAGAATGTATTGCCAGAATGTACATCCAGATGTTCAATGTATAAATGGCTCAACGTAGTAACACAGCAGTAGAATATCAAGTTAGAGCCTGCATGCATGCACGCAGCGTGTCGCGCGTACGCAGTGCGCATGTCCCCAGACAGTAAATCTAGCTACTGTGAATTTTGTAATTTTTCCGAGGCAATGCCTTCAGTATCTGGCAGTACATTTTGGTTGCTCTCTATGTGATCCTGTGCGCACATGGTGCAAGGTGCTGTGTATTGTGCGTACGCGCTTGGTGCGCGTTCAGAGGCGATTGGGCGTGCCGAAGTTTGCCGTGATGGACTAAATTTAAACGTCCGGCAATGTCGGCACACTCCGTCTATTTGGACGCATAAAGTCGAGTTCTATCTTTCCAGGAGCAGAATTAGCGTATATGGCATGGCGGAATTTTGCATCTATGTTATGAGAAAAGTAATATATGGACTCAAAAGTTATATATCCGGGACGGAAAATGGCATCTTTCACGAGGTAGGTTCTCTATTCGGAAATGGAAAGGTTATCCTATTTTCTTAGTTTCCAGTATATTATTCAGAAAGGTAGTCTATAAATCCGGTAATAATAAATGTGCTAACGGACGCCCATATCCCTCTCACTGATAATAGTGTCAGTTTCAGAAATCTTTTCATACTCACCGTCTCGTGGTTTGTACTCCCGCTTTTAATAAAAATAACACTACATATCTACTACAGGAGGTATAACTAATGACTGAAATCAGAGTGTTTCGAGCAATTGACGATTCGTTCATTCCACGTACTCTAGATTTAGCCTATAGCTAGTTGCTTTTTGTATCAAAGACGGAGTGGACCTGGTTACGCTGCGAAAAGGCACGTGTGTGTGACCTCAACGTTTTCGAAACCGCTATTTCTGAACTCTCCTTTCTACTCCCATCGTATTTGATTTTCACTTCAAGGCACTACTGCTCCTAAACTAGGGATTATACCCTTCAATACAAACGATACATTTGTGCGTGAAATCAAGTTCTTGCTGGACTCAACGAGTCGTTGCAGCATCTAATGCTTACTTCCTGCTAAGATCTCATTCAGCTGATATGCCCATCTGCGCATACTGCGACAAGCCCTCTACGACACGGTGCTCTCTATGTCAGTCGGTCTACTACTGCTCACCTGAACACATCCGCGCTGTACGTTGGGGCATTCATGCTATCATTCGTATCGTGCCATCTGAATCCACGTGTATCAGGCTTGGCCTTCCCATAAGCGCGCCTGCTACTTGAAGCCTCCGAAAGATGCAGCGTCATCACTCTCGAATGTCGGGCGGAACAAGGTGACAGGTATCCTCTTTGCGGAGGATGCGGAGGAGCCCCGCCTGATCCAATTCAATGTCCTCTTTGGGTACACCCAGGCTTGGAAGACCTGGCAGACGGTAAACCTGCAGCCTTACCTCCCCGACAATGAACGCCAAGGGCGCGCCAGAGCACGTTTAGACGGGCCCATGGTTGCGGGGGAAGGAGGCATAAAACTTGGCCTCATGTCGGATGTATTTTACAGGAAGGACTTTGCCACGGACGGCTCAAAACGCAATCGCTGTATCGAACGATTGACGAAGGGAAAGATGGCACATCCATGGTCTGGGCCGTTCATTATGCTCAGGCGGACACACTTGGACACGTCGTACGATGCTGTCATGGAGCAAGACCTACCTATGCTGACGACGTTCTTCATGACCGGACAAATGAATGATTTCTTGTAATCGCACCTCCCGTTAGACAATCCCTCAAACTCTATTGAATTACAATGTGATTGAATACAGTCTTGTAGCCCAGTGTTTTTTTACTTACTTGGAATGTCAAATACAGGCAAGGCCTTGGCGGTGATTAATTCTGTTGATATATGAAAGTAGAGATTTCTGGCTTCGCCGTAGGAACGTGCGCGACGTAGGTGTCGAAAATAGAGCAAGGACGCCACGAGGCTGTCCGTGATGCTTGTATCATTCAGAACAGCCCAAGGAAGCGACCAGTGGGAAGACTAATAGATCTTGTACTACTCGCCCAGATACAGCGCTGGAAGTGATGAAAATTGGCTGGAATATACGAATAACGGTGCGGGAACAGATTTTGTTCGGTCGTGGACGAGCGCTTATCCGTGTGAGGCCGACTCGGCTGACTCGGCGTTCGAGGCTACAAACTTCGCACGGGCACGTCCCCCACTTCGTTCGCGTCTTTCCACCGCGCACACCCCCGCTGTATCCAAGCTCCCCACGGGCCGGAGCAAGGGCGATATTGGGAGGGACTTTGGGTTTCGCCCGTGCGAAGGGGCTCATCAGAGGGCTTAACCGCTACCCTAACCCATCCCGTATTGTAGCGACAGAATGTACTACCTAACGTAGGCTTCAGAGGTAGCGCAGCGGATGCGGTAGCAGTGACGTTCCGGGATTGATCCGGGACCCCGAGCTGGTAGGTATGACGCAATGGGCTCAGTCTAGTTCGGCACGACGCTTCCTGTCGGAGGCCGTTCTACTAGGGAGCAGGTCGGCTGACAGCGCACTCTCACGAGCGCGACTTTTCGTACCGCTGTCTGTGCGTTAATTCTATCCGAACGCAAAGCGCGCAGTCGACCGTCTCCGAAGATAAAATCGAAAGGCAAAGTGCGTGGTCTCGGAATCGAACCGAGATTGGTATATCATGGACGTGCATACATCTCGTCCGCTACACCTCGCTGGCAAGCTCACCGAATGTATGGATCTCCGAGTTCCTCGCTTTGTCCTCCTCTCAGCTATGGCATAGAGCACGCTCAACTCACACACCAGGTGCGCTACAGGGCCCTTCCTTCCATCGTACCCTGCATATGTTTAGCTGACTATGCTGTCAGTTCCAATACACGTACTTTCCTCGTCAGCCGCAGATTCCGACAGCACCCGTTACCTGAACTCGCAAGCCTCCTGTCTCTTTGGTCCAGGTTCGTGCGCTCTGCTCTCTCCCTTGGTCTCTCCCTTATCCCCTCATCCTTTCCACAGCTCTCCTCCGATCTCCTGCTCACCCACGCTCTGCGCACTCACATATCCGCCCGTGCCTCCCTCCAGCACTCCGACTCAGCGGCTCCTCTCGATCATGGTCAGACTCGTCCTATCCGTCCCACAGGGGCACTGCTACCAGCATGCCCGTCTGATTCTCACCCGACGCGAACTAGGCCTTCTCCGTCCATTTAAGTGTGTTGCAATTACCACCTCCCTCTCTCTTCCCCACCCCCACCCATTCCTCTCCTCTTTCCTCATTTATCATTGCTGTGGATCTGTTTTTCTGATCCTGTTTTCCGATTTTGCAGGCATAATCCCTTCGTCAAGCACAGATTCAAACACCACGGTCGTCTTCGCTAACTAGGTGCCTCCTTGCTCTCCTCTCCAGTTGTATACATTTATTCCGTGACCCTCCTCCCTTCCTCGTCCATCCCACAGCTCCCTCCTCCGACACGCCGATGTCCCACGCCTGTTCTGACCCTCCAACTCGGTGCCCTTAGACTGGGTCAATCCGTGGCCTGTCGGCTGCTCGAATGCGACTTTGGCGGCTGAAGTTGCTCAGTCTTTGAACCCATCAGGATTGAGACTCCGTTGGAAGCACACTTGAGCTCCTACATTCGTCCTTTCCATCCTTCCTAGCAATGTCGTTGATTTTTTATAGGATAGGTTCCTTCACTGGTTGACACGTCACTGATCTCTGAGTTGCCATGGCCAGATATCGATACCGCCTGGGAGAGGCCTGAATCACGCATGTAGAAAAGCGGAGGGTTATTCATTGCAGATAGTAAGTTTCCTACGTCCGGTATGCGCCGATTCCTACACGATATCCTTCCCTCAGGCTAGCAATATCAGCTTTCCACCTCATGTCCCAGTTAACGTTTTCCGCTCTCCGATGGTGTGTGTGGTAGCTTCGTGAACGGCATGTACTCCTGCACTATCAGACGAAGTCGGACGAAGATGCCTAACCCATGCACCTCTTAAAAAGGTGTGTATGTATCAACGACAGCTACCTATCTCCTCCTGCTGATTACTCTCTTCTCTCCATAGTCAGTTCCTTCGCGATGGCGACATTATACGTCGATTACTCGTATCATTTCGTTCACAGTTCAAATCCGTGCAGCTCTACGTCCTTCGATAGTCGATCTCTCGTTTCCGATGCAATCTTTGACCGTACAGGGCAAAATGGGCGATGCTTTGGAGCGTACGATGGTGATCCAATGAGGCGGGCGAGGACGAAAGGTGGATGTTCTGCTGAGTTGTCGGTGAGTTCCTATTTAATTAGCCAGGATTCATCTCACTGATTTTCGAGCAGTCTAAGGGCGGATCTGGCTTGCGTATATGAGGTACGAGATACAAATCCGTCATTACGCCTTTGTGCCGGCGTCTGCCGCGTTCTTCACACTCAAAGCTTGCGATGGTGTGTAAGTTTTCCATTCTTGTCGATGCGCCCTCCCTAAATTTTTTTTTTTTTTTGTTCTAGCTTGAAGTAATGCGTAACCGATGCATATGATCTGTTTCAACCGTACAGCATCGCGGGTAAGGTATTGTATGTATTTCGGCCGCACGTCTCTCTCGCTGATAATAATTTATGTTAGTTCCTTCACAGTCAAGTGGTGACTCGGATGCGGCCAGTCGTAGTATTGTTCCATACTCACCGTCTCGTCGTATAGCGCTATACCTAAAAGTCAGACGCAAGGCAGTGAAAGTAGGTTTATTTGTCTGGATCCCATCGTTTTTGACCAGAGGATATGGATTTCTATCGACACCTATTAGCGGCTTTCGGCTTCTGTGAGTGTGCGAGGTTCAGTCTATTATTTCTATCGTTGTTACTTGATATGACGTTTTCTTGTGCTCATACTGCCTGAACTAATGGGTATTTTTAGGGCGATGCTGGCTCCTTGCGTGGACTGAGGGCGATGCTATTGTGCTTTTTTCTGTGATGACTGGGTTCCTATTCTTAATCGTAAGTTCAGGAAGTGCAAGAGCGGACGACATCTACGAAGTGGCGTACATTCTCTTGTCTGGTTTTTTCTATGGTCCAACTGGTTATTTACAGTTCGATTTCTCTCCACGGTGACAGGTTCTAGTGAATGTGCTTGTGCATAGGTTGTTTACTTGGATGATAATTCGACGGAGTGCGAGGAGATTTCAGATTGAAGCATAGCCGAGGTATATGTGGATTGGATCGAATTAAGTGATAAAAGGTTTGTGGGGAGGGCGGAGCATTGAAGGGAGGCTGCGCATTGAGTCATTGTTACATATCGTCGGGCACTTATCTGTGGGAGCACCAGCGGGCCACCTCGGCATTCCGGGAGTTCAGCTGATAGATCGACAGACCTCTTGTATTCCCTTTACCTTGCACCACGCAAATAGTGCTGTACCAGGCTACCAGAGCACCGACGCTCGTATTCATGTCCCCTACTGTCGATGAGGCTGTGCCAGCCCCTTCACATTGCATTGCACATCGTCATCCTTCCAGTTGTCTCCCATCCCACAGATACTAGTCTCCGTACCATCCTCCTTGTTTTCTCATACACGCTACATTCGCCTACTAGCATGAGAGCGCTCCTGTATGTTATACCCCGTTCTGTTTCCCTTCATGTCAATGGTCATAAGGCTACTGTACTATTTCGACCAAGTGTTCACAATTTTTGGAAATTTTTTGTTTCAAAATGGTCAATAATTTTCTTTTGATTTAAGGCGAATAAAAAAAAATACTTTTTTTCCGTTGTGATGCGTGACGTGAACACTTGGTCGTAATAGTACAGTAGTCTGGCGTTGCTAACATAAGTCCCTCGTCCATGCTCCATGCTCCGCCTTCAACATGTCGTATACTTGCTATTTCTGCATTCCATATCTGCGAGAAAGGCTCCTGAGTCCTCGCTCTCTCCCTATGGAAATCCTCGACCTGCAGCATCTGTCCCCTGTCTCTTGCCATGACTTCCCTTCCCATCCTCCATCCCTAACATCCCCTCCCTTAACCAATCTTCATAGCTGGTAGCCGCTGCATATACTCGCACTTTGAATTCAATGTTAAACTTAAATCTATATGCACCAGGTCCTCGATAGCGGACATGCGCGGTGAATCGCCATTGTGCTAGGCAAATCCATGTCTTTGAGAGAAACACAATAATATACAGAAAACCAAGCCTTGTCATCGCTTTGCATGGGGACTGAATGCAAGAGATAAATGAGCATATAATTCCTTACATAGAAGCAATCTAGCATACCTTGGTACCAATGATGGATCTATTTCAAGGTCTGGGCGAAGCTTTTGGATCTGGGCACATAAGTCCCGAGACTGCCTCACCTCGTTCTTGACATAGTCATGATGGGAGGTCCAGAACTTTGCATACCCTTTTGCAAACATGCTCAGGACATGTTGGTATGCCTGGCCCTGGTCTCCAAAATCCTAATGATAGAAAGTATCAGTGTGTTGGAAGATGAATTAATATTGGGAAATGACATACCAAATTTTTTAGGAGGTACAGAATATGAACACACTCCCAGGCATTCACACTCCTATGGTGATCATCCAGTTTGAAAGCATGAAATCTTGAAGTAAATTTCATGACTGCACGTCGCAGTTGCTCTGAGGCTGTTGCCTCCCCTAGAAGGACATCAATTGCCTCTAACTGCCAGTGTTCCTGCTTTGCTATAACATCCCAGTTGAGAGGGGATCTTGGACTGATTGCGCAAAAAACATGCAGAGCAGTTTGAGGCGACATTCATTGAGATTGACAAAGTATTCCTGGGACCGGCTTTGGTCTTGGAGGAAGTCGGGGAGGGAGGCATGGAGGAAGTCTATTTCAACATTGCCAGCATTATTGCATTTATATAGTAGCACAGGTGCTAAATCTGCCACTAAGACCTCCAGATTCCCAATTACTGGCTCAAGGGCATCCAGATAGTCAAAACCAGTAATAAATTTGAATGCGAAAACCTCCAGAACTTCATCAAGGAATTCCACCTGGGAGAATATATGTCGGTACAATGAATCCAGATGTGCAAAAGGGTGCTCGGAAGACTGATGGCGTAAGCGCAGGTCTCGGATAACCTCCAGTTGTCGACCAGGATTAGCGCGAGGGGATGAGAGATACCGAATCACCACAGATGCAAAAATGAATTGTCCAGAAGCCTTGTCCACGAGCTCGCTGATGATTGAAACTGAAGGCCAGTCAGAGGTGAGGAGGTGTCGAAATGGATGTGTTTGTTTTATTTCAGTAAATTTGGCATTTAAAAAGCATCGAATATCATCAGATGCCTCGCTATCATCCAGCGGGACTATTTCAAGCAGGTCGGTGATCCGTCTAATGCTGAATTCGAACTGTATCTGGGGCTCGCGCCGGCTTGCAACAATGAATATGATTGGGAGGATCTTGTTCGTATCGCTGCTCAGTATGCTGCCAATAACTTTGATAAGATTGGATTGATGAGTTCGATTGAGACATTCGTCAAGACCATCAATGAATATTACACACGGCTGCTGGTTTTCAGGAGAAAGATTGAGAAGAGGCTGGATGATGAGTTGCTGGAGCTGGGACTCTAAGGATTGATCGAAGATGAGAGGGTTGCGCTCGATGAGCAGAAGAACATCATCGGCCATTTCTGGAATGGATTGGATGAGCTGGTATACCACAGTAGCAACCAAAGGCGCCATGATATTGCGTGTGGAATCGCCTCGTGAGAAGAAGAAACTCGTAACGGCTAATTCGGTTGGCACGTCTATGAGGAGCTCTGCAATCGTCTGCATGATTGCGGATTTCCCAGCGCCAGCGGCTCCATTCAGCCATAGAATCCAGCTTTTGCGGTCTTCGAGTTCTTGCATGACCCAATCATAGATGCGCTGTAGAATCGCTACGCGAGTACTGGGGTGGCATTTCGGAGGATCGACGCGCTGCGCAGAGTTCAGGAACGCGGAAGGAGCCGTCTTCTCTTTCAAAAGCGTGAATGGATCAATTCCTGTAATTCCACAATGCATTAGTCTAATTCTATGATCGCGAGTAAGACTCACCTCGATGGTGCGTGTTATGAATAACATTCTCCGCTTGGTAAAAATGACCCCCAAAAACTGCAGTGTTCTTGCCGAACATGTGTCTAGGTGCCCTCGAGGTAGATACAGCTAGATTCTGTGTTAGCCACTGTCGAAATAAATTATAGATTGACAAATGCGCTGTACGCACAATGGTGATTATTATACAAACTCTGTTCGTGTCCTCCATACAGGTCGTGCTGCCCGGGCGCGAGACCCACTGGCCCCCGCTCGTCGTGAATTTGAGTGCTCGAAGTTGACACAATTTGGTCTCTTGGGCGCAGTTGAGCTACGTCTTCGAAGCTGGGATTCATTCGGCTTAATGTCATACTGGACTCGAGAGTGGAAGAGATGGAGTTGTCGGTAGGAATTAGCTAAAGGTCGACGCTGCAAACAAAGGGAAGTGTTCGATGCAGTGCTGAGCATGTTGAAGCCTCGTTGGGGCTGTACTCATCAAGCTCAGCCTCATTCCGGTATCACAGGACTGGTATGATTGAATAAAAATAAAAGTTATCTGCGGTCGGTTCATCATAGGTATGCACAGCCTATACTAGAATATATGTCGAAAGGCCGTGCAGGTACTGTACGCTTCAGAAATAACGTCGTAGGAATTACTAACTCGCAAACCTTTATACTATTCGCAGGATGTCCACTCATATCCCAACGAAAATTAATACGCTGGTGTTAAAAAAATGGTTCTGGACATCCGGTGAACTGTAGAAGAGTTGCACTTTGCCGCACGAGTCGGAGGGTGTGATTGCGAGGAATAGTTGAGGTGTAATCAGCAGTCGATCAAAGAAACGGATACGAGCTAAATTAACAGAAGCGGGCGTAGAGCTCATTGCATACATGGAGCCCTCTTGTTGGCTGAGTGCTGTGCCAAGGCGATGAATAGATGCGAGGTGGGAGCATTTGCGACGTGTCAAAGAACACATGAAGACACTCTAAATCAAAATGTAAGCATTGGTAGAAAGTTTAGAGGCTCCGTCTGAGCCGAGCGTAGTGATATCTAATTAGAAAGCTTCTCTATAACTACAGCCCAAGTCACTTTATCGTTATGCGTCATCGAAGAGTTAACAAGCATGAAGCTAACACCGGTAGGATTCTGCCGAGCATCAGAGAGCGGAGAGTCGGAACGACAATGCAGGAGAAGAGAGCAAGGGGAAGCGCAGAGCTTCACGATATCGTCGAGCACAGTACCACAAAAGGTCTGTTTGCGGCTCGTAGTTCCTCACACGTTCGTGCCAGCGTAATTTTGTATCCACAACAGGGCTTTCTGGTCTTCGATGCAACTGCTGGGCCGAGTGTTGAACGAGTCGAGACAAGGTGGGGCGGTATACGGAGGACAGTAGTTGATGCTGACAGGGATACGAATGGATAAGCGGCCGGTGGGACGAGCGAACCAGTTCAGTGGGCGGAATGGCCGAGGACAGGACGGAAGTACTGCAGAAGCGAGTGAGAAAGCGAAATAAGAAGGGCAGACGACAAGCCCAGGCGTGAGCTCAAGCCGTCTGCCGGAGAAGTGCACTTCAAGGATTGCGTAGGCGCTCCCACTTCGACTTGATCCTCCAAGTTCCCTACTCCGAAATTGCCCGGATCAAGTCTCCGCGTGCTGGCTGGTATAGCCGATGCAAGAAGGCGTTAGCGGTGAAGCAGAGACCCATAAATAGTGACGAGACGGAGTCAGGAGGCGCGGGCGTAAAGCTAGGGCTTAAAGGCTACGGTTCGGTTGAAACCGGGAAGGCGATCAAGAGCCTAATTAGAGACAAGGGTGCGCGCAGTGAGTCAGCGCGCTACGGACAAAACTGTAGAGACAATCTCAATACTGCTCGGCAAGGCGATCTTCGAGGGTGGATGGTGTTGGGACAGTGAGAGGAGGGACAAAAGCGCGAAGCCGTCCGCATTCAACAACGCGGTACAAATGCAAACAACGCGTACGCACGTGTGCTGCCGCGCTCAGCCGAGGTGCGCACGGGCCAATCCGGTCCTTCACCTTCGCCTCCATCCCTCCTTCCATCCTCGTCCGCGCCTCTCTTGAATACTTCTAGACTCCTTTTGTGCCTTTATTCTATGTAGACACGACTCGGGACTCGGACAACACCGACTACACCTCTTACGAGCGCCCCTCATCGACGCTTGTTCCACGCTCCGGAATTGCGTGATTCTGACTGAGCTATCAGGTAAGTTACTCGACCCCAGGGCCCCAAGTCCCGTCGTGCCCATGGATCTGTTTATTTGAATCTACTGTCAGGTTCAACACGCGTATTCCCCGCTCCGACCACGGATTCGAACGGCCGTATCTTCTCAGTCCTCCTGTTAATTGGCGTTATGAAGCCCTCCGTCTCTCTGATTCTAGTACGCGCGGTGCTTCTTATCCCTTTCTCTCTAACTCCATCTATTCCCCTCCCCTCCTCCGACTTTCCGCCTATGCGTAAGGCGGTCATATCCCGGTTCATTTGCCCAGCAAATCGGAGCCCCAAGTTAACACCCCTTCTCCCATCCATCCCTTCCATCTACAGGGGTGCGAACTCAGCGCTCAGCCGTCGCTGTATTCCCTCTCCATCCCGCTGGTTCTAGGGCCCTGTATCTCAAGAAGCATATTCAATGACGCAACGTCTGGACAAGCTGGAAACGTGCATAACTCCGATTCTCCATTGGTGAGCGTAGCGGTTTTTTCTTCCTATCTCTCCTCTCAAATTCGATGTTTCTCGGGCTAAATCGAAACATCCCTGGGTCCATGGCAATTATTGCGAAGTAGAGGCA
Organism: Pholiota adiposa; assembly: GCA_009935795.1. NCBI lineage: Eukaryota > Fungi > Basidiomycota > Agaricomycetes > Agaricales > Strophariaceae > Pholiota > Pholiota adiposa. Next base: position 61,105 of record QEYC01000228.1, on the reverse strand, counting down.
GATTGGGTGCACGTAGTGAGTAACCTTTAGTCGTATCCCCACATTGTCCCTCAACTATGTGCCGACACCAGGCTTTCGATCGCATACTATCCACCGCGCAGATATGTTGATGTCGCTACAGTTACTACAGTACTGCTCCATGAAGTCGTTTGCGCTGGTCAATGCCCTAGGTACGATTGTTGCATCTTCATACCTAGCAACGTCATCTTGCATCTCTCGCTGACAGCTCCTGTATCTTTGCAGATAATCAGCTCGCGTATCTCTCCGCAAACGACCATATCTCAAGGAGTATTTTGTAGCTTACCTCCTCTAAATCTTCACTACTGCGCTTGCTTGGATGAATTTCGTATCTGGGGCATTTCTTGGCTACAATCGATACACGGAGTAACTGCACTACAGGATGGGATGAAACGTGATGTCGAGTGTGGGCGTTTCGTGGTCTTTCGGTGAGATGCTATTGCCTGCTTGAATTGATTGTGCTTATCTTCGACCAGGATTGGTCGGGGATAGACATGCGCGTTCGCTCTTTACGGTGCTTATATGCACTTCAAGTTCCTCTCATTTGTTCGACGTCAAGATGGACAAATCGTAAGCTTATCCATTACAATCCAATATATCGCATTGAACACTAACATGACTAATGGCGTAATTTAAAGCCAATGCCTCCACTTGTCTTCTGATAATCTTCCGCATGTGCATCGCCTTAGTATATGCATAATTTGAAAAATAAAATCCTTCTGGTGGATAGGTATCGGTGTCGCGTCATCGACCAGTTGGACCAGAGTTTTGGGGTGTTTCCTCCACGGAGGGATCCAGAAGTTCGTACGTTGAATCGGAATGCTCCCAGAGGATGTATAAATGAAGATGTCAACATCTGGCGTCGTCTGCGCTACAGACAGTACCGTGAGTACGTTCCGCGTGCCGTCGACACACCTCATGACATAGGGTTCCATCAATGTCTGATGATGGAAGAACGGGAAATGAACGACGAGTGCCGCTCGTAATACCGAAGGACCGCGACCGTGTGATGCCTTTACTTAATGAAGGGGCTAACCATTCCGTAGAAAATGCTGTTTGAACGGATTCTAAGTCTCGAATATCGGCAGTCACAAAGGAAACTTCGTCGGCGTGTATGTCCTTGCGAGTAGGTCGTCGAATGTCGATGATGCGTATATTTAATGGACTTTCCCCACGTGAAATGAGATGACGGATGATCCAACCTCCAAGAAGACCTGTATTGTCGTTACTGTTAGAGATTTCTTTGAACGAGATTATAGTAGCAATACCTGAACCGCCGACGATGATGTAACGCCTCCCAGTCTGTAGAGGCAGATGAGGTCGCGCTTCCAATGGCTTGTTCTGTACTTCGACCACGGCCTCTCGTATCTCGTCAACTGTCCAGCGGTGAGGAGAGAAAGCGATAGTATCTGGAGGCGGGATAGTGGTTCCTCTATCGATGTGCCATACCCAGAGACCGAGAACACCGAGAAAGCCAGGGATTGCTAGCAGCGCTAGCAGTGAGTTGGACATATTGGGTATCTTGAGTGGGTCGCAGGTGCGTTGTTGATGAAGCTGAAGGGTTGGTTCTCTATTGGTGGTTGAAATACACTGCCGGCTTCTAGAAGATGCGCACGGTGATAGGACACGACGCCTTTCATTTTAATTGTGTGCGACATGTGGGTGATCAAATCATGGTTCTATTTATAACGGCCCATTCTGGTTCCATCTTACGAGCGCTAAGCGCAAATTCAGCACATTTTACCAAGTACTTCTCTTCGATAGCATTGATATGATATATACGATCATCAGAGTAAGTTTGGCTATCTCGAATCAGAATATATAGCACCCAGAATCTTGGTATGATCTGCCCAAGATCTGCCTGCACTGTCCAGAGTAATGGAGTACAGCCCTAGATGGTACAGCATCTTCTTTCTGACAGCAGGGGCAGTAGTTTCAGAGAAACGATAGGACTCTGTCAGTTCACAAGCGATAGCAGTAGCCAGTATCATGCAACATGCGATTCTCTCACTCCTACGCCCACATTTCAAATGTGGACGGATCGGCGGAATGATGATCAGACACACAAACCACTTATCCATTCTCGAAGGCTGTGTGCCATCAGAAAACGCATTTAATAAGCGCGAGGGACCCATACTCTGCACGGTCGCATCTTATGTCTTCTTTCCCCGAGGAGCCTCTTGATCTCCCGCCGTCTGAGGGCGGCGGATACTACCCCGCTGTGATTCACCAGCACGTTCATAACGGTCAGTACGAGATCATCCGAAAGCTCGGGTATGGGCCGCGTTCGTCTACATGGCTCGTCCTGCACGGCTCCCAGCATGATCCCAAATATTTCGCATTGAAAATCTTCACCGTCGCCACCTCGGAGCACGCCGAGAATCATGAACTTCCCATACTGAAAGTTTTTAGAAACTCGTGGGGCCTGCGCCTTCCGATCTTTCGCGAGAGCTTCTGGGAGAAAAGTAGTGCTGGGGCGCATCTGTGCATTGTGATGAATGCTTTGGGGACAACGGCGAGAGCTTTGCAAAGAGATGCCGACAAAGGGCGCCTTCCCGTGCATGTCGTGCAAAAACTTGTGTATACTGCTGCTAATGCACTCGCGGGGTTACACGAGGCAGGAATAATGCACGGAGGTATGAGGCTTTCTCTGATCAGTTTGAATTGCCATCCATATGTTATCGCTCACCCACTTCTAGGCATTGACGCAGATAGCATTTATCTTGGAGGCGCAATGGAAGACGAATACGTGAAATCCGTCCTCGACTCTGAACCCCCACCGACCACTGTGAAAGTGAAAAGATTCACCACTGTGCTGTCACAGCCCTTGAGCACAGGGTATCAGTGGAACGACAAGCAGAAATGGGTGGTTGACTGGGCGGTCGATGTCGGAAATTTAGGACATGGTATGTTCGTCCTCTTTATACCTGTCTGTTTTTTTTTTTCCCGACGTTTCGGCAGCCCAGCAAAAGAGTTATGAGCCGGAAAAAGGGTGTGAATATGCATTTGCGCCGGAGACTCTGTTGCGACACGCGTCGTGTTCACCCAAAACTGATATTTGGATGCTTGGCTACCTCGTACGTGGTATTCACTGTACATGGAAGCACTACTCAACGTCAACCTTGAATTCCTTTGCAGACGTACACCTTGCTCACCAACTCCGAGCCCTTCGCCACGGCTGGGCCCGCCGCTCGGCGCATCGCTACCATGCGTGCTGTCTTGGAAGACGAGGTCCCGAATTCCTGGCTCAGCGACGGCAATATGAAGGAGTACAGCGCTGACGCCTGGACCGCCGGCAGCGCTGATGCCTCTTCGATTGAAGTGGGTCTGGCGCGGGTGCTGCATAAAGACGATGTGGGCCCAGCTGCGGCGTTCGTCAAGGGTTGTCTTCGCTTGGATCCCCAGAAACGGCTTACAGCGGATGAGTGTAGACGTCATGAGTGGCTTTCTATGGCTGATGCCTGCTCTTGTCAGTTCTGCTGAGGCAGCCTGGCAGCCAAGTTTTTGTGTGAATTTTGGGCTTGTGTGACTGAGGAGCAACGGCATTTACTAGTCGATGTATTTATTTATTATTTCCAAACTGTAGTCAGTTGTGCTGTGACCTGTTGTTTAGACTTATGTTATTGAATGCTCCGAGTTCGACAATTTTTGTCCCGAATCCGGTGGTGGTTTCTTGATTTATTTGGTTCGTAAGTCTCTTTGATGTCGCATGTGTGGAATAATTCGCAGATTCTCGCTCGCAACCAGCTCGTTTAAGGAAAGCGTACATGCGTAGCGAGCGGAGATCGATTTTAGTCCACGCGTGCCGGCAAGTTGCGGAGCACAATTTGTCGGCGGTCACTGATTGGATACTTACTATCTTGAAGCTGTGGATTGTGATTTTGCCTCGCAAAGGAGAGTGTGATGATGCTGATGCTTCGATCGTATGTCGCATCGGATGGGTATTCTGAGCAGTAAATACAAATATAAAGACAGTATTAAGCCGGAGAGGGACGGACACGAGTCCGACTCGGTTACTTTCTCACCATCACCGGCAAATTGCGGAACGGACGTCGTTAGCCTCCAACCATCCTTCCAAGTTCAACCTCATGCTCTTCTACATGGAACAGGGCTCTCGCTCAGCGCACGGCCTGGACCTAACCACGAGTGACGTCACTCTAGGGCTCCTCGGATGCTTCTCTTCGCTTCGGCGCTCGACCTCGCATGACGTGCATCTTGTTGTAATTCGGGCTCATCGACATCGTTGGCCTTGGGTACGTCGCCCCTCGCACTAACCCTTCTTCTCGCGTAGATCTGGGCGGCTACTTCCTTTGGTGTACGTTCGTATAAACCCCCGGAGAAGGGAGGTGCTGGCGTTCGCGTGTGGGCTTCGGTTGCGCTTGACTTTTTTGCCTTCCCTCCTCGACCATGTGAGCTTACCTCCTGTGCATGCTTCGACGTGTTCGTCCTCCGTTGTCGCTGACTCTCTTCGATCGACACAGAGGCCATTGGAAAGCTTATTCTTCGCTTTCGCCCCACGACCCGAAGGCCGACACTGCGGTGCGGTGCATCACTGTACCCAGCCTCAGCACCTCCCCCCGTTGTTCTCTTCGCGCCACCGCTATGCATGTGCCCCCCACCCGCCTTTTTCTCGTTTCTCCCTTCCACTCGCCTCTCGCATAGCGACCCTGCCCACCCCGCCTATCCTCACTGAACGTGCACGAGAGCCGCGCCGCCGACGTGAGCACGGTTATATGCACGATTAGAACATCTTGCTTCCCTGTGCTGCTGTGCTCCTGTACGCCTGTACCGTCCTCTACAGGTCTACAACCCCCCTCGTCCCCTACCCGCCCGTCCGCCCGGCCGCCTCTCCCTCTCACGCCCATTCACCGATGTCTGCTTCGCCTCGCGAGTCGTCAGGAAGGCAATTCGGTTGTCTTCGACTTTGACTTCGAACTTTGGGGCGCATGTACCACCCGCGGGCGTGCGTTGCCGACGTCCGTCTTGGCCGTCTTGGCTCCTCGTGAGATGTAATGGCGTAAATGGAGAGTTGGAGAGTTGGGGGTTGTGGGGCGGATGAGATAGGGTGGAGGAGGAATGAGGAATGTGTGGAGCATGGAGGATGGGCATGGAGGACGGGGCGTGCCGTGTGGATGGGTTAAGGGCGTAGAATGGGGATGTGGGATTTGTGCGGGCGATGCGGATGTGGGATGCGGGTGTGGGCGAAGATGGGGATGTGGGTGCGGGTGAAGATGATGATGCGGATGAAGATGTTGGATGCGGGTGTGGAAGATGATGGATGCGGGTGTTGGATGCAGTTGGAGGATGCGGACGGGGATGCTGCCGGGGGATGCGGACGGGGTCGGAGGATTCGCCGTCGTGGGCTGTGGATGAGATAGGATGCGGATGGCGGGGGGGGGGGCGGGGCGGGGCAGGGCAGGGCGGTCTAGGGAGTGCGACAGCAAAGGCGCGGGCCAAAGCAGCGCGCACGCATGCAGTGGCGGTCGGTGAGGCGGGTCGTGCCGGTGAGCGCTATCTTGTGTCCAGCGAACTCTATCTCTGCGTCCGGCTAACTCTATCTTGTGTCCGGCTACCTCTACCTTGTGTCCGGCTACCTCTATCTTGTGTCCGGCTACCTTCTTTGTGTCCGGCTACCTTTATCTCGCTGGTGTGCTGATGTGGTGATTCTCTGATTCTCGTAGGACTCGGAGGACTCATAGGACTCGTAGGAGACGGAGATGGACGACGGGGTCTTTTTCTGTTTTCTGTTTTCTGTTTTCTGTTTCTGTTTCTGTTTCTGTTTCTGTTTCTGTTTCTGTTTCTGTTTTCTGTTTTCTGTTTTCTGTTTTCTGTTTCTGTTTTTGTTTTTGTTTCTGTTTCTGTTTCTGTTTCTGTTTCTGTTTCTGTTTCTGTTTCTGTTTCTGTTTCTGTTTTCTGTTTTCTGTTTTCTGTTTCTGTTTCTGTTTCTGTTTCTGTTTTTGTTCTGTTTCTGTTCTGTTTTGTTTCTGTTTCTGTTTCTGTTCTGTTTCTGTTCTGTTTCTGTTTCTGTTTCTGTTTCTGTTTCTGTTTCTGTTTCTGTTTCTGTTTCTGTTTCTGTTTCTGTTTCTGTTTCTGTTTCTGTTTCTGTTTTGTTTTCTGTTTCTGTTTCTGTTTCTGTTTCTGTTTCTGTTTCTGTTTCTGTTTCTGTTTCTGTTTCTGTTTCTGTTTCTGTTTCTGTTTCTGTTTCTGTTTCTGTTTCTGTTTCTGTTTCTGTTTCTTTCTCTTCAAGTTTCTCTTCCTGGATCCCGGTGTTCTTCATCTGCGATATCGATGGTCGATGTGGTCGGGTTCTCTGGGTGTACTACTGGAGTTCCTCTGGGTATACTATTACTACTGGAGCTCTTCTGGGTGCACTATCCCTATCGGAGCCCCTGGCACGGTCGCGTTTCGGCACTGGCCGTTGGACTTGGACTTGCCTGAAGTGGGAGGGCCCTCTGGGTTACGAGTCAACGTGGACAGATGAGTATCTGAACGCGAAGTCACCTCCAATCGGTGGCTGCGCAGTCATATTTATTTGAATCGCCCTTTTCTGGCCTTTTTTTTGCTGTCTTTTTGTGTTTTACTGCTGCGCTGGATTTCACTGTTGCGCTGGAGGTGGAGGGCTTCCTGCCCCATCGCTGTGACCTGCGCTCTTGAGTTTTAAAGTCTTAACTTCATGTGGTCCGTGTTCGAAGGGCTTTCTATATCCTGGGATTCGAGCTTTGTCTGGGTCTCTTCTCTTGGGTAACTGGACGCTGGACCATCTGAAAGAGGGTTCTGCTGCGGGCGGCTAGTTTTTGGTTGTGGGATACGTTGGTTGTGGGATACGTTGGTTGTGGGATACGTTTCGTTTGGTTTTCTGGCGTGTGTTTGTGATGTTAGCTTTGTGGGATAGCTGAGGGGTTTACTATAATGGTTGTCTTTGGCTGCTGTGCAGATTATGCGCGCGTCTGTTCTACTATGGAATTGGTTCTTTTTATTCCCGTTCTGGAATCTCTACACTCTAATTTGTCCTAGAAACTAGGCGGTGAAAATGGACTCTACGTACTCTCTGCCACACAAAATGCATATTAAACGATCAAAATACAAGCTGGAATCTGACGTGCACGATTTCACAACTCGGGGCGAAGGCAGGGCGCACTGGCGCAGCTTGGATGGCGTAGACGCGTGAATTCTTCGCGTGCGATTGTGTGTCCCAGCTGTATGGTAGGGGTTGGGGGTTGGGGAAGGAACGAGCGGGAGAGGAATAGGCAGAGGCAGAGTAGTTTGGGACGTGACTCTTCCTGGTGTCCCTCGGTGGGTTGATGCGCTGCGCTGAATTATGGACGACGGAGGTGGCAACATGCGTTTGCAGGACTTTAAAAGCGTCGACTGCGACGCATCCATATTCATATACCAACGTATGATGTCTTTGACGAAGCACTCATATCGAGATTCAGACCTACCCAGTAATATCTGAACGATATTTTCAGCTTGAGTGAATGTGCCCCTAATAGCGCAATGTTAGAGCCACTGAACATCCTCCTAGACCGTGTGCACTCCGTTTTTGATCTTCATGCACGCCTCCGAATAATGATGAGGGCATCAAAACGGGAACGAGGTTAGTAGTTATTGTGAATATCGTTAGAGGGGTATCGGGTATTACTTCGTGCAGACCGTTGACATATTATACCTGTTTTACGATTGCATATCACATCAGTGCACATCAGGCTGCACTCCGCGTATACGTTATTACGACAGACCAAACAATAACAGCAATAGCGTATATCTTGGACAGCGAACATTATCGGTCATGGTGGCCCATCCCATGTCAATAGCCACAGCCTCACATTGACATGCAATTGCAGTGGAGTCCCACGATGTCGTTAACGATCCAGGGAATAACGTACACAGCTCCAATTCTTATCGATTATCGCCCACCTTCCGTGTACATGGTTTCGATGGAGTTCGCGACGAAGCGCAGGGCGAGCCTTGTCTCTACATTCGGGAAGGTTATTGGAAAGCGGAACGTATGTACGAATTTATACAGCGATATATTCTAAATGACGGGCTTTCGCAGAAACCTTGCTTGAGCAACGACGATTCAGAGGCGAGCTCTCAAGATGAAGGGATGAATAAGCGCCAGATTTCATTCGCTTCCAGCACGATTGAAAGAAACAGATTGGAGATTGTAGAGGGTATTTCGGAGGATGCATCAGTACGTTCAATGCTCACAGTTACGAATGTACTGGGCTAACTGTGGGGTTGTATATTACCCAACATCTTCTTATCAGACGACGAACAAACATCCTGTTTGCTCTACCACCGACGTGAGTCTGGGATTCAAGTCGAACTATTCGTGTCTACGGAGACAAACAGTCACAACAGGAAATCGACGGAGGGTTTTCAGACCCTCACACGACGGCAATGTTCCAAAACGCGATCATTTACGGAGGAAATTTTATTCAGCAAAACACTATCAACAGACGTACGAGTCGTGTTTCTGCCTCTAATTATGACCTGACACGATAGATCTATTCTCGTAGGTGGGCTTGAACTCTTGGAAAAGCGCGTCTCAACTGCAGCATTCCATAACTCTGCTCAGCGGAACGACCCTCCAAAATGTCACCCAAACACGCGTACGAATGTTTTGCAAAGTATCAGCGATTGGATTATGCAATCAAACGAGCGCGAGAAATGGATTTTGTGGTTGAATGGCGCAGCAGGAGCAGGAAAGTCGGCGATCATGCAGTCCATTGCGGAACAATGTGTCGAATCGGCCATAATCTTCGCCAGTTTCTTCTTCTTCAGAGCCGACAAAACTCGGAATACGACGGCTAGTCTTTTTGCGACACTCGTCTATCAGCTCATCCAGGCTGTACCAGAAACGTTGAACGACATACTGCTGACTATTGAACGCAATCCTCTTATCTTCGACCAATCATTGGAGCTGCAGCTGCACCAACTACTGATACAACCTATCCTTCGCATACCGGGAGGGTTGCAGAAGCCTTTTGTTATAATTATTGACGGCCTTGACGAATGCGAGGACCACGATAACCAGGCCCTCCTTATCAAACTGTTCAGTGCTGCTTACAAGATGCACGCCCCTCTGTTATTCCTCGCCTCCAGTCGTCGTGAACCACAAATTGAGGCGGCTTTTATGAAGAATGATATTCCTCAGATCCTGCAAACAGTCGCCCTGGATGACTTGAGTTTTAGAGAAACCTCGAACGACATCCGACTCTTCCTCATCGACAAATTCGCAGAAATAAAGGTAACCCATCTTCGTAGACACCTTCTCGATGCGGACTGGCCACCAATATCAATGATAGAGGACACAGTCACAAAATCGTCTAGGCAATCATCTATGCATCTGTGGTTATCAATTATATCATCCCCTCGTGCTAACCCTGCTCGTCGATTCGAGATTGTTCACAACATTGGCTTGCGAGATCCGTCTTCCCCAAATCCATTCGCACCTTGGATTCTTTATACCGACATATATTCTCCCAGTCGAGCATCTTGACAAGGTCCTCGATATCTTAGCATATCACATAATTACCAGTCACTGGTGATTGAAGGTCTCGAGGCGAGATTCGAACTCGGAGCAGGCGAACTTGAGGTGTTGTTCTCTGATTTGACGGCGGTCATACTCTGTGAACGCGGCACAACCCCGAACCCTCAAATGAGATTTCTTCACGCCTCACTTCCGATTTTCTACAAGACCGAAGCCGCTCTGGTCCATATTTTATCGACGTCGAAGAGTATCAAGACAAGTTGTTGTGTACCTTCCTCAGAGGACATTTCCGGACCTGCATTCAGCGACCTACAATTGGGATGATATAGCAGGCAAGAATACTGGCGGTTTTCGGGATCGGTGCTTCATCGAGCGAGTTCCAAGATGTCGGATAGACTACAACGTGCAGTCAGGAACTTTAGCTCAACATTCCATGCCGTGCGAGCCGACAATAGGCCATTTACCGCGACTAAGCGCGTTGACTTTCTAAACTGTCTGAAAATTCTCGTACGTCCGGTATCTCATATTCCCTGAATTCTTACAACTGAGAATGTCAAACAATCTAGATTTTGACGTTTGACGACCAGGATGAAACATATCAACGTGTCATGGACATGTTTGCTGAAGGATATGCGAAATTCTGGCACTCATTAGATGATGAGGTCAAAGAAGAGTTGAGAGAATCCCCAGACCTTTATGCACGTATTCGACAGCTTCGCGTAGATTTTGAAGGATAACTGTCATTGTAACAGTATATAAATATATTCCTATGAAGCGCTTAAGGGTGGTACGTGAACAATTAAAATGCGAAGCAGACAGACCACAGTACAAGACAAATTCGAGAGCGTCGACTTGGCATAAAACATCCGGTATGAAAGAATCTGCCCCCATGAGATTAGTTCGACGCGGGACTACGGGCGGGGAGCATCGGGAATGCCTAATTTCGTAGGTGGACAGTGGTTAACGATGCGTAAACAGAATATTTTCCTGTAGAAGATGGAGGAAGAGGACAGGGATCGGTAATGTTACCATAGCTCGTTGTCGATGGGGTTGGTAGGAGTGCAAGACACAACAATATACTAGCATCTCAGGAGTCAGAGACTTGACGCTGTTGCTACCCCTGATCGAAATTATTGTTGAAATAGAACCAAATGACACAAAGAATAAACGCACTGTGCTTAAGCCTCCTGGGGCCTACCTTCTCAACCACTTCATCTATCCACCTTCGTAGTGTCACTTTCGAATTGCGTTTCTTCTAGTCAGTATGTTGAGGAAGTTCGGAAACATAATCGGAGAGATTCACAGAGGCCATGCAAGATCCAGCGGGCAAGGGCTAGTTATAGAACGCGGTCAATATCGGGCAAGATTCAGCGAGCGAGGCTTTGCTACAGGAGGTGGACAATAGGACACGAAGTGACTATGATGGCATGATTATGGAGAAAAAAGCGACATATGGAAGGCGATGAGGACGTGAGATCCGTAGATTGCTGTCAAGCGGGCATGATATCGCTTCGTCAAATAAGAAGCGTTTCTGTGGAATATTGTGTGTAAGTTAAGAACGAGGTGGGAACTCGTCAAGTACGTACTAAAGTAACATTCTCCGTTGAGTAACAGACAGTAGTTGTCAGAACCCACCGCTTTGGAAGCAACATATGACTTAACATAGCGCGAGGATACGAGCTGGTCTCACAACATACCTTTCTATATGCCCTATAGCTTCACTCTTTTTGGCCTTGCGGAGAGCGGAACAGTTGTTGGCGTAAACGTTTGGCGAGCTCAGAACCAGGTGTGGCTGCAGCGAACGTCGTCGATGGTCGTTAGTGGTGCGAATCGCATGGATGCGGGGTCGGTTATTCAACGAAAAGATGGAAAGATCCTTGTTCGGACGTTCAGATGCTGGAGCTTAAAAGAGTAGATTGAATGCGAGCGAGATGTGTTGCAAGGGTAGGTGGAGGTGAGGAAGAACGCGGAGTTGGCCCGTGCGACCCAGGTCCAATTAAATTTGCTGATCTCTGCCGATTTGTTATAACTTCTCAGGCGCTTGATCTCGATCGCTAGCCGTTTACTTTCCATTGCAAACTACCGAGGTGTTCAAGCTTGCAGTTTCCTTCATTATTTCCGCGCAATGTTTTTTTTTTTTGGTAAACTTCCATCCCAGATCCGAGGGATGGGAAGTTCGAGGGCGTGCGACTCGGTGCGAGCGAGTGATTCGGTAAGCGTGATAAAACCCGCATGAGCTGGGCGCCTTACAAAGACCATCTTCCTAGGGCTCTGCATTGACGACAGACACGGACCCGGGGCGATAAAGAGAATTCGGAGGCTATTACCTCCTTAAAGGTGTGTCTCATTTCTCATTTCCCAGCCCTCCTCCGATGATAACGCGACACCGATAAAGTGGGCTGCGTGTTGGATGATAGGGTTTTAGAGATACAAAACGGAACAAAGTGCTCGAGTAGATGTGTGCCAGATGGTTGAATTCAAACCCAACAGATTCGTGTCAGTCGTCGATGACGCCAGCGCTTGTGAGCCGGAGTGCCGATCAAGAACGTCAATGCGCGTCTTTGTAATCTACAACAAAGCGACTCCGTCTTTTCTCCTAAATGAATGACTAAAACCCATCTTTTTCTCAGACTTTTGGGGAGAAACTCCAGAGTTCTGAAATGTCGTGAATAAGCTCAGATAGATGGTATGTAATAGAGGGAAATTCAGACCGCATCGCAGCAGGATTTTGGACAGTATAAATACACCGAACCCAAACACCTCACATCAGCATCATTAACATGTCCACTCCAACCATATATTTCGTAGCAGGAGCAACGCGAGGCATTGGTGCGTTCAACTTCTCTCAAGAAATATTGTCAACTAATGTCCACGACCCCTTACAGGACTGGCACTGGTTGCGAACATCGCCTCCAGGGATCCCTCTGCCATCGTATACGCCGGTGGTCGCAACCTTTCTGGCTCTCCACAGCTGGAGCAGTTGGCTGCGAAATACCCTGGTCGCATTGAGATCATTAAGTATTTCGCCGGGGACAAAGAGGGGAACGAGGCCATTGCGAAGGCGATCCAGAAGAAACACGGACACGTCGACACCGTTATTGCTAATGCTGGTATGTTTTGAATTTCACTTGATTTTCGCATTTTGTAGGAAACTTACGGTGATGCTCAAATTTATAGCCATCGAAAAATCCAAAGGAAAGGTCCATGAGACCACCCCAGAGAGCTTCCAAGAACACTTCGCGGTACGTCTGACGTTCCGAGATTTATCCCAATAATTCTAAATTATGTACTCCTCACCAGATCAATGTCGTCGGCCCAATTGTTCTCTTCCACGCTTTCCGTGATCTGCTCAAAGCCAGCTCGCTTCCGCGCTTCGTAGCAATTAGCTCTGGGGCAGGAAGCATCGAGTTGATCGAGCGGACCCCAATCGACGTTGGGCCCTACGGCACGAGCAAGGCCGCACTCAATTGGGTCCTCCGGAAAATTCATTTCGAGAATGATTGGCTTAGTACGTAATATTTCTATGCCTCTCCAGATGAATCAGACTTAACATTGGTCTCCACTGTAGTTGCGTACCCTCAATGTCCCGGCCCAGTTGATACTGATATGTGTATGTTTTTTTTTGCTCAGCGTTCATCTTACTCTACGCAAACGTTTGACTTTTATTATATACAATACAGCTAAGGCAGCCGCAGCCAACGACGCCAGCGGTCGGGTTGCTGCGGTTTTCAAAACCTTCACCTTGCGCCAGCCCGACGACGTTGCCAACATATTGGTGGACATCGTCACTACGTCCACGCGCGAGACCGATGGAGGCCAGTTCCATAACATCGAAAAGGAGAGGTACCCGTGGTGATCTGTAAAGATAGTCTTTTTTATGCTCGGCAGGGCACAACAATGTGCAGTGAAATGTTCGTTACGAGCGAAGTTGAGCTTTGTTGTTATGTACTGTCGATTGAATACGGTATAGGTGTTACATATAGATGCCAGGAGTCCAGTGATGGAGTTGAAGGGATCCGAAGTGTGGTAGACTCGGAAGGGGTGATTAGGGTGAGGGGTAGTGCCAGGAGTAAGAACGCGACTCCGTCAGCGCCAATCCAGGTTTGTTGTTCAAGAGCATGTTGCCCCCATCGCATCATGGGCGTCGTAAACGTAAGCGTGTGGTCATGAGGTCGTAATCTTGGGTATGCTCGGTGTGCCGTAGCTTGTATGCATGTACTTGAGATGCGCTGCATGCGCCGTAAACTTTGCGTGCTTAAACTTGGTGCTTGAACTTGGTGCTTGAACTTGGTGCTTGAACTTGGTGCTTGAACTTGGTGCTTGAACTTGGCGCTTGAACTTGGTGCTTGAAGTTGAGGTGCGCGACGATGCGCCGTAAACTTAATCGAGACGAGAACAACGTGGTGAGATAAATTAGGGGCCCAATTCACTGGGTTGTACCTACGAGATACATGCCTTTTGATAGGTATAAATGTAATGAATGACACGCACGCTGTTGAAAGTTCCAAGGGAGAGGAGGTAGGAATGAGTAATAAGTACTGCTGCATATGAACATGAATATGTATATGCATGCATCGAGAGGCCCAAGGCGGTCTCTGTGAAACGGCCCCGACCTCTCGATCCATGTCCGATAGATGTTTAATTGCTATCAGTGCAGCAGTATACGATCCTACCAGCCCACACTTGAACGCTATGCAGATGACGTGACGGAGGGAATGTCAACGTGGGAGGGGTGCACAAGGGTTCAGGAAAGGACTCGAAAGACATCGAGAAGAAAGAGCGAGATTGCGAATGAAATTTAGAGGAAAAGATTGGAATTGGACTCACGAATGGTCGAATAATGAATGATGGCAGCGGATTATCGCATCGGATCTCAGAGGCGATTCCGCACTCCATTAGCAATTCCGCACTCCATTTGCAAAGCACGACCGTGACGACGGCGCAATCAGGGGAGTGTCATCGATGCAGCAGGAAGAACGGACCTTACATGAGGAACTTGAAGATACTGACGCGCGATGCGAGTGGTAGTGGGCCGCTCAAGTAGTATGCTGCACGACGGTCTTTGCCTTTGTTCGAGGTGAGAAGGACGGTAGGGAAAGCGAGACGATGGTCGATATTGATCGATGCACGAAGGAAGGAAGCAAGGAAGGAAGGAAAGAAGGAAGCAAGGTAGGATCTGCAGCAATCCCACCACGGGTATAGCTGAGGAAGTCGATCCCTACTAGTACTTGACCCCTCTCCCTACTAGTACTTGACCCTCTACTAATACTCGACCCCTCTACTAATACTTGACCCTTGACCCTCTGCAGTGCTGCTGCATTCATCCATCCAATCAATTCGTTGGGGGATCATCAATCATCGCGGACAAGGGCACCCGCGAACTTGAAGTGCATAGCACAAAGCATCAGCGCCTCGCGCGAGAAGCGAGAAGCAAGGAGCGAGAAGCGAGGAACCACACTGGAGAAATTGGACGGTGCTCTGCGAGGTGAGAGGTCATGCAGAGGTAATTAAATGCAGAGGTAGTGCAGAGGGAATGCAGAGGTAATGCAGAGGTCATGCAGAGGTCATGCAGAGGAAGCTTGAAGGAGGAAGCTTGAAGGAGGATTGGCGATAAGAAGGGGAAGGGGAAGGGGAGGGTATGGGAGCGTTACGATGCGCGAAATTTGCGCGGGGGGGGTCATGGGTGGAATTAAGGATTGATAATGGGGTTCTCGTTCTTCGAGTTTTTGAATATCTTTTTGAGTATCCTGCTGATGCTCGAGACCTATCCTGCTGACGCTCGAGACCTATCCTGCTGATGCTCGAGACCTATCCTGCTGATGCTCGAGACCATTGGGTGGGTGTGTAACGTTATAACACCCCATCCGCCGTCCATACTTATGCCTGCGTGTGTGCGTGCGTGAAAGCGCATATGTATGTCAAACAGAGATGGCCCATGGGAGGGCGACCTTTGGGAATTGAGCTTCTGGATTTGAAAAGTGGGTGGGGGGGGGGGAGGGGGAGTGGGAGTGGGAGTGGGAGTGGGAGTGGGAGTGGGAGTGGGAGTGGAAGTGGGAGTGGGAGTGGGAGTGGGAGTGGGAGTGGGAGTGGAAGTGGGAGTGGGAGTGGGAGTGGGAGTGGAAGGCTAGGAGAATCTGTATATATAATATGCCTGTATGTCTGTGATATAAAGCCCAGGCCCAGGCGGACGAAAGACACGAATGCGCTTTCAGCTAACCCAAAGCTGCGAGATGGCTTGACCAACCTAACCGGACAGGACCAGGAGCCCGGAGCCCAGAGCCCAGAGCCCGGAGAAAGAGAAAGAGATAGAGAATAGAGATAGAAGAGACGGGAGAAAACACATAGCGAGCCAGACCTAAGCGATGCACTGAGAATCCAACACACTGGATTAAGGCCCGCACCCCCACTTACTTATTTTCAAAACAGTAAATCCGTCCGGCCATTTCTACGAGAAATAAGTAGGAACTTAGTTCGATCTCGCAGCGCGACTTTGGGGACCTGCTTAATGAGGACAAAACGGGCGAGTGTGTCCGTCCATATTGGCAAGAAATTTAAAGCATGTCCACATTGGCAAGAAATGTAAAGCATGTTATGATTCAGCGGCGGTGGGCTCGATGGGGAGCAAGATTAAGTGGGGACACGAATCTCGATGGAGAAATAAAAAATTTGACGAAGACGGAAGAGAATCAGATGAAGGGTGGCGGGAAAGGAAAATGAAGACGAGGGTGAGAGGAAGGAGAGGAGAGGAGAGGCACTGAGGAAGAGCAAGCAGGAATCTCTGAAATGCGATCGGATATTGTCGGATCAATGCGAGTCACATGATATACGCACTCATGGCGCGCCTTCCAGCAACTTCAAGTTGACAATGACTTTGTCGTTCGCCTCTAACCCCCCTTCCAAGATCCACCTCATGCTTCTCTAGGATGGATAACTCGTTGTCAGGCAAGCGCCTGGGCCTGGCGTTTATAACCTCCTCAGATACTATCGTTTGCACCCAGGCGCTAGTCTAAGCGACCTCGGATGACGTGCACTATGCACTTTGCACTTCGTAGTTGGGCCCGTCGTCGACCTCGGGTACGTCCCACCTCCGAGGAGCACTAACCCCTTCTTGCCTTGAGCGCTCCGTCTACTTACCCTTAGGGCAAACACGGACGGATAGACGAGCTCGGAGAGGCGGAGGACTCATAGGCGCCTGGGTCTTGGGTCCTGGCGTTCGTGTGAGCTGCGGTTGGGTTTGTCTCGTTGTCTCCTCTCTTGTAAAGTACACTTGTGAGTTTCATTTGTGCGTGTATGCTTCGAAGTGTTCGACCCTTCGCCTGTCACTGACTCTCGTCGATCGATTCCAGAGGCCATTAGGGCGCCTGGCGCCTGTTCTTCGCTCTCCCTCCCCTTGGCACTTGGACGACCCTACTCCCTATCCCCAACCCCATCCTCAGCACCTTGCGTCGTTCCCTTCGTGCGTGTGCCGCCCCACCAGACCCTTCCTTCTTTGTCCATGTGCCTTCTACCCTTCTACCCTCCCATGTGCCTTCCCACTCGCCCCTCCTCTCACAGTAAGTTTAACCCCCCCTGCCCAACCCACCCACTTGCTTCTTACCGTCTCCCCGTCTCCCCGTCTCCCCGTCAGTGCACCTACGCCAACGCCAACGCCAACGCCCGTCCCTCCGGCTTGGGCACCGTCGACTGTGGATTGTGGACTGTGGGCGGGCGGCCTCCATCCATCTCGAAAACGACGACGAGGAAATCTGTCGACGCTCTTCGTCCCTCCGTCGCCTACCTATCGGACGCGACTTCAAGTGTCCGCATCAAGCGTCAAGCGTCAAGCTCCAAGCCTCAGGCGAGCAAGCCTTCAAACCTCCAGGCGTACAAACGTACAAGCCACTACGCCAACGCGATTATGGGTATATACGCGATTCGGGACGTTCCCTGTGCTCTTGTTCCCTGTACGCCTGTTTCCTGTGCCCTTGTGCGCCTGCGCTCTCGTGCTCCCGTGCTCGTGTGCGCCTGTGCCCTGTCCTCCCGTGCGCCTGTGCGCCTGTGCTCCTGTGCTCATCCCCGCCCCTCCCTCTCCGCCTCGCCCGTCCGCCTCTCCATCCGCCTCTCCATCCGCCTCACACTCCCTCCCTCTCCATCCGCCTCACACTTCCAACCTATCCAGGCGTTCTCATCGTACAGCCGATCCAGGCGTCCTCGTACAGCCGATCCATCCGTCCTCGTCGTAAAGCCTATCCATCCGTCCTCGTACCACCGATCCAGGCGTCCTCGTACAGCCGATCCAGGCGTCCTCGTCGTACCACCGATCCAGGCGTCCTCGTCGTAAAGCCGATCCCGCTTTCGATCCTGTTTGACTTGCGAGCGCCTACCCTTCGGGGGTGCTTGCTTCGAGGGAGTCTTCGAGCAAGGAGGAAGTCTTCGAGGAAGTCGTCGAGGGAGTCGGAAGTTGACGAGTTCGCCGAGTACGACCGTCATGGAGGCATGAGGGCATGGGGCCCGGGGGGCAATGGACATGGGGCATGGCATATGAGGGATGAGGGCATGGGGGCCGGGGGGCATGGGGCATGGCATGGGGGATAGGGTTGCGGAATAAGGGTTGCGGGGTGTGGGTCGAGGATGCGGTTACGGGTTGTGGATGTGGGGTGTGGATCGAGGATGCGGATATGGGATGTGGGGTGTGGGTGGGTGCGGGATGCGGGTGGAGGGACAGGTGCATGTGGATGAAGACGAGCGTACGGGTGCGAGTGCGGTTGGCGAGTGGGTGACGGTGCATGCGGGTGCGGGATGTGGATCGAGGATGCGGGATGCGGTTGAAGCTGGAGGATGAAGATGAAGACGCGGTTGAAGCTGAAGGATGAGGCCTGAGGCCTAGGGTTGGGGATTCGGGAAGGTGGGGATTCGGGCAGGTGGTGGGGAAGGTGGCGGGACAATTGAGTCTTGACGACGGGGCGTCGTTGCGGCTTCGGAGCGATCTGTTCTGACAAGTGCAAGTGCAAGTGCAAGTGCAAGTGCGAAGGCGACTGGCGAGGCGAAAGCCAAAGTCAAAGCGAACGCGCTTGCGAGTCGGAGGTCGGGAGGGAGGGCGATGTGGATGGATGGGAGACGTGGATGGATGGCGGGCGGGGCGGGGCTGATGGGGCAGGCGGTGCGGGGGGCGGGGGGCGGATGGCGCAGACGAAGACGAAAAGAGGCGAAAAACGAACGGAGGACTCGGTGGCGGACACGATGTAGCAGATGGCTGCTGGTGGTAGTGGTAGCGGTGGTGGATGTGTGTGCAGCTCTCCAGTAGACGGTGTAGGTGAGCTTCATGCATGTCGGGGTAGGTGAGCTTCATGTATGTCGAGGTTGGCGAGGCTGGTGCATGATGCGCTGATCATGATTTTCGATTTATCATTTTTTCTGGTGGAGGCGCATTTATGTAGACCTATGGTCCTTTTCTTTGCCCTGTTCCCGGCCCCCTTGTGGGTTCCCTGTGGGCTCCGTTGCGCGTTCTACGATGAGTGTGGGCTGCGTCGCGCGTTCTATGATGAATGTGGGCTGCGTACGTTCCGCGATGAGTGTGGGCTTCGTTGGCGAGCCGATGTGGTTAACTTCTCTGGGCTACTGGGGAGAGCCTGTCGCTTTGAGGTCTCTTTGTTTTGTTTCGCTTTCGTCTCGCTGTCCCAATCTTCTCAACGCATACCTACTGGATATCTGAACGCGAAGTCAGCGCGCTACACGTCTGATTCGAAGGGCTTTTTCATGGGTTTTTTTTGTTGCTTGGGACGCTTCCTTTTCGTGTTGAGGTGTGCTGCGCACTTGTAACTGCGACCTTCTTTCTTGTCATGGAGTCTTGGGTCTTGAGTCTTGAGTCTTGAGTCTTGGGTCTTTGAGTCTTTGAGTCTTGCCTTCGTGTGGGGTTCGGTGTTCGAGGTACCTGTTTTAGTAGTATGTCGTGGGACGACCTCTTCTCTTGGGAGATGGCCGTTGGACTCCATCTGAAATCGGGGATCTGGTGCGGGCCTAGTTTGGATGTGGGATGGATGTGGTTCGGTGATGTTGCGTGCGTTTGTGGCTTGGATGTTCGCTTTGGTGTATTACGCTTTGGTGTATTACGTTTCAGGGCATTCACATAATGTGCGATTGTATCTTTATTTTTTATCCAGATTCTCTTCTCCTTTATTGTGTTACTCCTTGATTGGATTGTGTTACTCCTTGATTGTGTTATATGGATTCGGTTTAATCTCTGTTTTAGAATCTCTGCGTCGTACTTGAAACATATTCTCTGTCACAAGAAACGCGTAACTAGTG
Organism: Pholiota adiposa; assembly: GCA_009935795.1. Taxonomy (NCBI): domain Eukaryota; kingdom Fungi; phylum Basidiomycota; class Agaricomycetes; order Agaricales; family Strophariaceae; genus Pholiota; species Pholiota adiposa. The sequence continues at coordinate 41,307 of QEYC01000228.1, read as the reverse complement.
AACTATGGGGGTGGAAGTGGATTCATTCGAATTTGGGCTGATGTGTAAACGATGCATACAAGTCGCAAGTCGGCTGAAGCCCTGACAGTCTTCTCAGTGAGAGCGTAGAACTTGGGTCAGAAGTTGGCGGAGCCCTCGAAAATTTCGAGGACGCGGCGGTATGCTTCGCCTTGGTCTTGGTCTCCAAAGTCCTATATGAGTCGGAGTCGTGACAGCGTGAAGTAAGGATACATACGACGTGCGAGAGAAGGACGTTACCAATTTCTTCAAGTAGCGCAGGATATCGATATCGATACGCGTTTGCGTATTCGTATTCACGCTGTCCCTGTCCCTGTCGACGTTCTGAATCACGATATGGATATGGAATGTCGATTGGAAGGTGGGGACGGCACGCTGGAGCCGCTGGTGGATGGTGTCGTGTATTCGAGGAGGTCCCTCAGGCTGATCACACGTAGACGCGTTTCGAAAGGCTTCACTGACGAGATTTTTGAGGCTGGGATTTACGGGACGGATGTCGTTGATCACGCCTAGTTGGAGTTCATGACGGTTGCGGCATGGGTAAATTGGCCAGATGACCTTTTGTTCCCTGCCCAGATCTGATGGAAGGCAGGAAGTCGGTGTGTGGAAACCTGCGCTCGAGATGAGGGACTTACAAAGACGTCCTTCCTCATGCGGAAGTAAAGCTCTGCATTCGGACTGCTACTGTTTTGTTTCGTTTCTCTTCTCCTAAGCATCCTCCGATGACAAGCACAGAGTGAGCTGCGCGTTGGATGGTCTGGTTTCAGAAGCACACGATATGACAAAGTGCTGGAATCAGTGTACTTCATGTTATGGAAGAGCCAAACACGATCCATTCACGTCTGCCACTGATGACGGTAATTAAATGCCTCCTGCGCCGGAGTGCACGTCAATGCGCGTCTTTGTAAACAGCAGATTGACCTCCTTGATTTCTCCTTGTTTAATGACTAAAGTTCTTCTTTTTCTCCGACTTTTAGAGGAAATTTCAGGGACACATAGACGTCGTGAATAAGCTCATAGTATGTAATGAAAGAAATTTCAGACCGCGTTGCAGCAGCGCGCACTATAAGTGGCGGCAGAGCGCAAGCACCGTTGGGATACATCTTAGACTCGTCCCTTCAGCATCATGTCCACTTCACCAGCAACTATTTATTTTGTAGCAGGAGCAACGCGAGGCATTGGTACGTCCACCATCTATCGCAAATCATCATCGACTAATGTATATGCCCCGTCTACTACAGGACTAGCACTGGTCGCCAACATCGCTTCCAGCGATCCCGCCGCGATCATCTATGCTGGTGGTCGCAACTTGTCCGGCTCTCCTCAGCTCGATGAACTTGCAGCAAGGTATCCTGGTCGCATTGAAATTGTTAAGTACATCGCCGGGGACAAGGAGGGGAACGAAGCTGTTGCGAAGGCGATCCAGAAGAAGCACGGACACGTCGACACCGTTATTGCGAATGCTGGTGCATTTTAAATCTTGTTCATTTTCCAAATTCTGCAAAGACTTACGACGATTTCTCGACTTCGTAGGTATCGAGAAATCCAAGGGAAAGATCCACGAGACCACCCCGGAGAACTTCCAAGAACATTTCTCTGTACGTTGCACCTTTCAAAATATTCATCCAAATAACTTCGAATCTAATCTACGTATCTCCAGATCAACGTCGTCGGCCCCATCGTCCTCTTCCAAGCTTTCCGCGATCTGCTCAAAGTTAGCTCGCATCCGCGCTTTGTAGCAATCACCTCTGGGACAGGAAGCATCGAGTTGATCAAGCGGACCCCGATCGATGTTGGGCCCTATGGCATGAGCAAGGCGGCGCTGAACTGGGTCATTCGTAAGATTCACTTTGAGAATGATTGGCTTAGTACGTGATTTCTTGCTCTGCGGCGATTAATATCTAACATTGTTTCGACTGTAGTCGCGTACCCTCAATGTCCTGGCCCAGTCGACACTGATATGGGTATGTTTTTTTTGCTCTGCGTTTATCCTACTCTACGTGAATTTCTAATTCTCCTTACGTATGATACAGTTAAGAAAGCCGTAGCCAATGACAGCAGCGGTGTCATGATAAAGATCTTCAATACCCTCACCGTGCGCCAGCCCGACGAAGTTGCGAACATATTAGTGGACATTATCACTACGTCCACGCGCGAGAATGATGGAGGACAGTTCCACAACATCAACAAGGAGAGGTACCCCTGGTGATCCGTCAGATAGTCTTTTATGTTCTTCTTGGATGTTGTATGCGCGTTTGAACTTTGGTTTGCGAGACAGAATACGCCCTGTGCTAGTTCAGAACCCAGCAGACACAATATTCGACAAAATGTGTACGCGAGCAGCCCGTATTGACAACGATACTTTGCCTAACAGGACTTTAAAATCGAGCATATCGTCGTTTCCAAGCAAAAGAGTGGACGAAACACTGGGGAAAGCTCACTCATGAAGAACCTATCAGCAGATCTGCTTAAGCATATCAACGAAAAATCCAGAATAAAAATAGTGTCCACATGGCAGGACACAACAAAGTGCGGCGAAATGTTCGTTACGAGCGAAGTTGAAACATGTCACACTCGGGAACATCCGCCGTCTGTAATTCTGCTGTAGATCGTCCAGAAATTAGAATGCACAAAAATAAATTACATCCATATATACGCATCACCACGATCCCAATTCTGTTCTACGAGATAACATCGCAACTACCGTGACTAATTACGCGCACGCCGTTCAAAGGCAAAGGAGGTAGAAAAAAGTAATACTGCTACATATATGTATCGAGAGGCCGGAGCAGCTGTGAGACCGCCCTTGCCTCTCGATACATGTCCGATACACATCGTTACTTTAACTGATGATCTCCGTCTTATGTTCCCATTGATAACTATTAACAGCATATCAGTATACACACGAATAGAGATCAAGAATAAGCGAATAAATGGAGCAGGCACGCAGATAACGCAGAAGTGTGGGGCTAAGAGAATCCATATACGTATGCGATATAGACCCCTGGAGAAAGACACCATTGTGCTTTCAGTGAAGCCACAGGTGGAAGACGGTCTGATGAACCTCGACGAACACGAACAGGCGGCCAGATATAGAGAGATGCAGACCAGACAAGGAATAACGCGTAGCGAACCGGAGAGCGAGACAATCAATACGTGCGTCCAAGTTATCCTTCCTTGTATCATGCCCCAAGTTATCGCTCCTTTTCAAAACCGAACAACCCCGTCTAGTGACCTCGAGAGCCAGCAAGCTACGATCACGCGGATGAACGACATTGGACAAGTGCGAGTGGAGAAGTACATCCACAACAAGCAGGTTGAGCACCTGTGGGATATGTGGCGAGCGCTGAGCGAGGCTATAGAAAAGGTTGACGGGTACCAGAAAAAAAGCAGAAACTTGAGGAGAACGCAGAAGACACGAGGGTGAGGAACGACTCCGCCGTGCGAGCCAGTTCGGATATTATCGGATCAATCGTGCACATGACAGGTGCGCACACGCTCATGCGCCAACTTCAACTTGAACTTGCGCGTGCGCCGTGCGCAGACTGCGTGAACTGAAATTGCAAGGTATGATACTTAGATAGCATCAAGGATGGATGGGGTCTGCGTATAGTAGCACCATATAGTCTTTTACTATCAATGTACCGAAACGTGGTCCACGTATTCAACACGTATTTGAACGTTGGCGCGCTGATGTTGTTCCTCACTGTATCGCTCTTCAACCAGACCAATGTAGAAGTATTGAGTAGCGTCGATATGCAGAAGACGGATAGCGCGCGAGAGAGATGGGGAGTGCCAGGACCCTGGATAATACCGTGGGATGTTGGATCCTCCCACACCTATATGCATCAGCAAGATCACAATTTGCTTGTCGCCTTTTTTCCGCTTTTTGACTTGTCAAAAGTTGATGTAAAATGAATCTTATTATTGCAGATCTCTACGTACATAGGTAGTATACGATAACATGTAGAAATTCACGAATTGTCGAGGTTCTGACTGTTGTCCAAAAATAGATTCCCTGCGGCCCGATTTGTGGGTATTTTTAGCACATTTTAGGGGAAAAGGAGGGAAATTTATGTAACTTTTTGCTGATTCGGACCTAGCTTTTTCCGAAAGGAGCTTTTCGGCTTTTAGGCCGCTTTTTCGACTTGCACAAGTCGAAAAAAGTAAAATGTGAAACTCCTGATGTGGGCGGCCGTAGGCCGCGCTACGTCGGATCCCAGTATGCGGACACACACCTATGGAGGGTGAAATTTTTATTGTATGTTGGTGTCATCCGGACACCCAAGAGGGACTCGAGCCAGGTTATGTTGGATCCGGAACACCTATCGACTGTGGCTGGTTGATGTTCGTTACGTAGAACACGTTTACCTTGTGTTTACCAAATGTTTACAGTGGCCGCATTGAGTGGCCTAGTCGCGGAGAAACTGATTGTTGCGGCTGTAAACTGCTTGGCCAAATGTCTGAATAGTATAATTGACACTGCAATACACTGGACAATACAGTAGAGGAGCAGTAGAGTAGAGAACAGACCATAGAATTTTTTTCGGTACTTTAGCTATTTTATACGAATTTTTAGAGGTTGGATCCCAAAAACACCTATATTGGTCAAAATTTCAATGTTGGATGCCAAAAACACCCAAATTTGGCCGCAAAACGACGAATTTTCGAACACCCATGGGAGCCCAAAATTTGGATTCTCAGGATCCAACCTCTATCAGTATTATCCAGGGTCCTGGAGTGCCTGACAATATGTCATTCAAACCCACGTGCACAACGGTCCTCTGAAGTGAATGTGCCCGTAATTTATGAGTTATGAGAAAATTAACGGGGGAAGGAGTGATAGAACACTCTCTAGTACAAAATCGAAATAGAAGCATGAGAGTTGATATTTTAGAGGAACAAGGGTAATGAATGCATGCACACTTCTATGTCGGAAATTTCTAAAACCGCTTATAAACTAACGTTCAGCTTGTAAGCAATTCTCACATTATAATCAGCCGAAAGCATCTCATAAGCTGATTTAAACCCATATCAGGAGCAATTTTTGCTTATAAGGGACATTTCGGCTTATAAGCACGATTATAACGACATTTATTCTATTATAAGCCCATTTTTCCCATTATAAGCGAGGCTGATTATAAGGGGTTTTGGAAATTTCCGACATATGCACTAAAGAAGAGAAAAGAGCAATAGAAGGGAGGGCCGAATAATGCGTGTATCACCGTCTTACCAAGATGGCACACCAATGCGCATCGACCTGATTTACCTTCGCTCTCTCGCCCTGAGGGCGTACGACATAGATAAAATCTGCAACTCGATCCAATCCTTACGCTCCCATTTGGTGGAAAGTACGACTGTACACACATTCTATTGGGAACCCGATTCTTTCTGCCTCGACGCTGAGCGCGTATGTTTCTGTGACTTCTATGTTCTTTTCACGAACCTAGCCAGAATTATGAACGATGACAATTATTCCTGGGACGACAATCCTTGATTTTACAGTCGCCAAACAGCCGCGATTGCGCCAAATCATAGAAAGTTCATCGAAAAAAAGCGAATGCACGATTTCCAACACCCAATCTCAGGCTGAATTTAAACGTTTAAACGCTCGTCCTTCCACCACGCATTCCTCAGGTAGCAATCAGTAACACGCCCGCGTTGATGTGCAGACTATGTACGGTAGCCGCACATTGATAAACGCCCTCGAGAGAGGCCGAGAGCCCGTGGGAGTGAGCTTTCCATGGGATAAGTGGCGGTGGGATATAGAGGTCTAATAGACCTATGCGCGTCTATCGTAGGTGGATAGCGTAGTGAGAATTCGAAGCAAAAGGAGACAACAGTGATGAAAGAGACGAAGGGCTTCTTACTTAACTAATGCACCGGAGAGATCCGCCCTCTCGTTGACGTACTTTAATCAGATTTTCCAACGAGCAAGTTGAAGGTCTTTCCCACTGTCACATTTTTCGTATCGGGTCGTGTCGCTACGCTGTTCACTATCCTCGTCATCTCCCCCAGCACACGCGCTATCATTGCGTAGCCACAACCAACATGGACTCGATCCCAAGCTGTACAAGGACGTCCAAGCTATGTACGCAAATCCTCCGTCTCTGAGACTATAGAGTAATTGACATCCGTAATTGATGTTACCCGTCTAGTTTGCGCACCTGATGCCGATGTATCCTTTCTTTCATCGAATGGTCTACTGTTCAAGCTACACAGTACCCACCTCAACACAAACAGTGAAATCCTTGCTATGCATAATGACACCTTTGTCGGAACAGAAGCAGCTCCGCTTCCAGAAAGCGCCGGTGTCCTCCAGATCCTCTTCCAATTTATCGAACCTCCACCAGAATCCCGCAACTATCGACAACCCTTGGTAAACGATATGAAACCGAAACTCTTCTTCGCGGTAGCGGAAGCCGCTGAGAAGTACATTGTGTATGGGGCAATGAACACATTCATCACACAAATGCCGTACGTCCATCATCCTATGTCTTCATCTTATGGTAAAATGCAATTTTGTGACGCGCGGCATCCATTCAGGAGGATGATTTATAGCCATCCGTTTGAAGTGTTGAACCACTGTGCCAAGCATGGATATTTTGAGATCGCCGACGATGCTGCAGCTAGATCGATGGAAATAAATACTCCCTTAGATGAAGCGGTCTTGAAGCTTACAGCGCCAGGAGTGCTACCGAGATGGGTACGACTTTCTGTATACTTTTCATATTTCACATCATTTAAATGTGATGTTCGGGCGCAGATCCTGTATTATGACGCCTGGTGCAAGGCAGCGATACAAGCATCGGAAATCTATGAAAAGCACCTTAGCCCAAACAACATCTGTCACCTCAAGCCTGAAATATATGGTAATTATCTTCTCAGCATTGCTAGTGCTCCTACGAATATGGAATACTTACGACAAGGCGTCACGAACACGGTACCCTGCAGCATCCCAGATTGCACATGTTATGTCTTGGACAGAAATAGCGATAAGGGCGCTGGATACCCTCCCTGGTATCGCGAAATTGATGCGCTTCCAAAAGCCATAATTAAATTTAGTCTGATCACTTTCTCTCAGACGTAAAGTACATATTAGAGAACGGCTATCTCAATCTCAAGTCTTTTCAGTGCCACTAGAATGTGTCTTCGACGAATTATAATGCGGTATACAATTCAAGGTTCCCTATTAATAAGTACATATCAAATGAGCTACAGTAAGAAAGAGGGAGACTCGGACGCACTCATCATCCCAAGATCAGCCTCCTACCCGTATCAGCGTCCCATCATATTTCAATCGATTTTCAATTGCCAGGTACACCCTATGAATACCCCGGGCAGGATCATGATATCGGTCGAGTTGTAAACGTGGGGTTTCAACGAGCGGGATGCGATCTGGCACTGGAGGGATGAGATGAGCAAGTAAATGTTTGAGCGAGTGGGCTTGTATTGTGGATAATTAAGGTCTCAATCTCTGATTCGATAGCGATGAAACGATATCGAACGAGCGAGTCAGAGAGAACTCATCGAAAACCAAGTAAACGCACGATACCCAACACCCAGTCTTAGACCAAAGCCACCCATCCCTCTGGTGATCGGCAACATCCCCGCGTCAATGTGCAGACAAAGACATTCGCACATCGATAAACGCCCTCGAGTGGTCGGGAGCCCGCGGGAGTGAGCTTTCCATGGCATGGGCGGCGGTGGGATATAAAGGCCTGATGGATGTGGGCGTCGACGGTCTACCATAGGTAGACAGGTTAATGAGAATTTGAAGAAAAGGAAACAACGGCGAAGGGAGAAGTGGAGGGTAAGGACAAGGAAGCGAAGCAGCCTTCCTATTCAACCAAAGCACCAGTTATATCTTGATTTCCTGATGAAAGTACGTCGCCCGAAGCCGCCATGACCGGTTGAGGGACTAGGAGCAGAAACAGCAGATCCGTCAGTTGAGTTCTCGATTAAGGATGGAGGATGAGGAATAGAAGGGTGCAAGAACGGGACAGAAACGTTATACTGAACAGAAAAGAGATGGAAGAAAAGATACTCACTACTCTGCCCCCCTCTCTCTCCCCATTAACCCTCCTCCCTGTCTCCTCCTTGATTACGTCTGTGCGGACTCCATCTCCGGGATAAATGTTCCCTGCGCCTGGTGATGAAGCGAAGGGGAAGGAACAGGAGTGGAAGAAAGAGAGGTATAGAAGGAAAGAGAAAGCAACGAATGAAAAAACATACACCCGTGCATTCAGAGTCAGAGTCCACGCGACAGAACGAACTTACAGTTCCACCTCACTATGCTCGCGACGACGAGATGTACACATCTCAGCGTGCCCTAAAGAAGGTGATAAGTCAATCGCCAGGTGCGTGGACTCGTGATGCGATGCGGAGGTGCATGGGATCGGATGAGAGAGAACGGAGAAGGATATTGATGAAATGCAGCGTACAGATGAGTTGGCGTGTGGAGGCAGAGGATGGCTAGGGAGGGATAGGGTTCAGTTCAGTGGGAGGAAATTTGGGGAAGGATGGGGGATACGTGCTAAAAGGATAGACGGACAGCAGCAGTCTAAGCAAGTGAAGCGAGTGAGTGGGGAGAAGCATGCGCAGGAAACCTAGGCTGTGGCAGCGGACGCCGTTTGCCCTGCTCACAGGATAGAGTGCAGGAGAAGAGGCGACAGCTACTCAGTACATAGTATGCAGTGCATCTCCTCCCGAGTTCGTTCACTATCTGCGTGTCTTGTCAGTCAGTCGATATCGAGCGCTGAGCGTTAGAATGAAAGATCCATATCGCAGTCCCGGAATGTGCCGGCACGATTTATGGACTGAATGCCGGTTGAGGCGGAGCGATAAATATTGTGAAGAGAGATGATATATATGAGCCGCGTTCGTGCGAGCGGGCTTGCGTTATGGTTCAAGCAGCTTTCAAGGCCTCTATCTCCAACCGATGGGATGAGGCCTAATAGACGTGCGTGTATATTATGCACCCAAAATGTACCGGAGAGATCTGTTCTTAGACTTTCTCAGATTAGACGTCCTCGTCCCCTGTTACAAATTCCTTCAACATAACGCACCCAGAGATCCACGCCCAAACTCGAAAATCCGCATTAAAATTTCAATAAAAGCACGCAATAAGGTAGTACAATTCCTAAATCAAACAGACAGAAAAAGAGCCAATCCGCAAAATAAGCGGGCGCAGATGATACATACATACATACATTCATTCATTTCATTCGCCAAACTTCCCTCATCGGTGCGATGTCGATCCGCCCACCCATCCAAATACACCGTCGATTGTAGTCGCTCGAGCATCATCCCTTCAAACGAGTCCAACGAGGAGTCCGACGAGAGCTCAACGAGAGCTCAAATGAAGAGTCCGCACGATATTCCCAAACCCGCCTCTTCCAGTACTATCATACTCGGGGTGCTCGAACGAGGGATGTTCCACCGCAGGCTCGGGCACGGAGGAGAGGTCGGCGAAGCCGTCGCAGCCTGTTGAGTGGCTGTTGGAGGAAGGGGGGTAGATATTAGTTATGGAGTTGACGACGAACGAAATTGAGAGGGGTATGAAAACGCGAAAAGAATAACAACGAATGAGGGAACGGTTTGAGTGGATGAAGCAACGAACGAGAAGGGTACGTAGACGTGGCGAAACGAGATGAGGAAAGGCAAAATGTGAAAATACCTCCTTAGATAGATCGAATAAAATAAATAACACACTCACTAAACCCCCTCCCATCCCCTCTCTCCACTAACCCCTCGCCTCACCGTCTCGTCGATGACATCAGCCCCCACCCCATCGCCTAGATAAATGTTGTCCGCCCCTCCGCGGCTGGTCGAGTACACCGCGTGCGAAATGCGGGTTGTCGTATGCGGGATGGTGGAGAAAGATACGTAGACTCGAGGGATGGCGGGGTTGCGCTAGCACGAGCGGTTCATGTTGCTGCCGCCGCCGCGGCCAGAGAAGAACTAGATAGAAGAGGTCAGTAAATGAGGCATGACGAAAACGAAAGCACGACTGCGACGAGAGGAAAGCAGAAGGAAGCACCGACGAATCATGGTGCACATCAAATATGCGTCATAGGTGGATTGATAGGATACTTATGTAGAATAAGCACAAAATGGAGTGCATAGGTCGATATCTGACTCACTCCGAGGCACGCTTGACGTGCCAGCAGTCCACCGCATGGCACATAAGCGCGTATTTGGATATGCACAAGCACGGAATGGTTGGAGCCGCAGAGGTACGAACGCAGATACGCAGGATCCGAAAAAGAGAAAGATGCGGGTGACGAAGGGTAAGAATGAATGAATGCTAACGAAAAAAAAATTCACAGGTACATTCTCATGCGCCGCAACATTCACGGATAACCTCCTGCTCTGCCGCGTTGGGGTGGCACGCACACGGCTGCCGTCACGGTCGCGCCAGGGCGAGAGAAGGTTGCCTGCTCCTCCTCGGCTGGTGAAGTAGAACCTTAAAAGTTGATCAGCGATCAGTGTTTACGCGCAGATGCAGAGCGATGGAGAAAGTGCAGAGATAGAAGGAAATGAGGACGAGTATGGATATACATTATTCGGAGAAGTAACCACTTTGCGTTAACGAGGGCCAGAAAAATCGTGGGGACCCGTATCAGGGCATTCGTTGCTCGAGATTTGCCTACGCCCCCAGAACTCCAATTGCTAAACGAACGAAAGGTAAGCAACCAATTAACGAACAAAAATGAAGCAGAAGGAGAGAAACATACGGACTAATCGCGGCCGCACAATAGAGAGCGTTCTTTGCACGTTGGCATAAGGGCAGGATAGAACACATAGTTACAACCTCCCAGCGTCCATCTTTGCTCAGAGTAAAATGTCCCCATTATGTCGCGTCGCTGCGTCTGAATATTGTGTAAACAAGACCTTGTCCTAAAACGTCACTTGCAGGTGCCGTAAATAACCTGAGATGATCGTCATTTCGAGAGGGAACTCTGTAGGAATTATTGTTGACAGTCGACGACAGGGGGCTGTCACCGGACATTGCCGAGGCTTCAACTCCTCTGAGATTTGGCAAAGTGAGTGCTAGAGGTCATGGCTGATGGCAACCGTTTTAGGCGGGACCAGGGGTCTCGCGATCGGCTATCAGTCTTTCGATCGCATGAGCGATGTGATATCTCGAGATTCAGAGCGCATTCAACACTGTTCCATGAGGTTATGGATGTATATATACTGTCAATCTTGTGTATTAAGTACTTATAATGTGAAGCTTCTTTAAATCTGAAGTATTGCCCCCACACTCCTGTTTAAACTCACCCAAAGCCCAATTGATCATGGCAGTTCCTGCTCATCTGCGCCTCTACTTCAATTCAATTCTCCATAATCCAGCTTGTAACTGTCCTTCACACAAAAGTTAAAGGCTCCTCCCAACTTCCACTGCGACCCAGATTCAAATTCTGAGTACCTAAAAGTGACCTTTGTTGTTCATTCTTTAAGATTGGCACAACAAGGTCAACGAAGCTCTCGTAAAACATCGGGGACACCGGACTGTGATAAATCATAAGAGTAAGAAAAGGTTTTAAAAGAGCATAAATATGTGGAGGGAACAAAGGAAACGAGAAAAAAGCAAGCGTTGAGGCATTTCAAACACTAGATGCGTACCTCAGTGGCCGCACGACACAATTCACTCACAAAAACCTAACTCACCATAACTATTTGCGCATCTAGCACTGGGTACTCCGACCATTTTACCGGAGACGACTATAATGATACTCTTCCACCGATTTCAACAGCGCCTCGACTCAGCGCCCAGATTAGTTGTTTAGAGGAGCTAACAAGCACTTATCGAGACAGAACGTGCCGAACAGCAATACTCTTGAACCTGATCTGACAGCTCAAACTGACATGATGACAGACGAGGTCAAGGGGAGTCATTATATTGCACAACAAACTGCTTCGGCGCACATCCCACTGCCTGATTCAATGCGGAAATGAGCGTAGAGTCATCAGCAGCTATTTTAATTGCTACCTGCGCATCAAGTTATCAGACTCCTCCATCTAAAAAGTGCTTAGGTTAGGCTAATTTATATTTTACACAATAATAGACACAAATATCTATTAGGAGTAGGGTAGGAATCTGTTCTGTATGTATTTCTACGAGGAGAACGTAGCGCGCTACATAGTCTATCAGTGAGCGATCGCAAGACTGATAGCCGATCGCGAGACCCCTGGTCCCGCCTAAAACGGTTGCCATCAGCCATGACCTCTAGCACTCGCTTTGCCAAATCTCAGAGGAGTTGAAGCCTCGGCAATGTCCGGTGACAGCCCCCTGGTCGACGACAAGACGTGTGTTGAAACTTGATGGCAGAAATGGCGATGATGGCGGAGTTTCGTAGATTAAAAATAATTGCTCCCGGCATTCGCCACCGGAGTCGACGTCGTCCTCACCTCGTCCTCCTTGTCCCGCTCACCGACGCTCATCAAGAAGTATATGACTTCACACCGCCGTACATAGCGTCCTGAAAAATGATTGACTTGCAATTCAATGTTTACTCAAACCCCCTGCGGATCCAGTACGCGCGGGTCCAGCGCAAAAGACAAAATTAGTGCGACATCGTGGGCGTTCCAGCGTCGAAATAGCTCATCACCTGATGGGCAAATACGACAATGATCAGAGATAGAGCCAAGTGCATTCTTTACACGCAACGTTCATATCCACCACTTTTATACAGCAAATCATGACTACCGCACCAGTTGGTTGTGTTTGTTCAACAGGGCCACTCGGCGGTGCCCCCATCTGCTCACATGCTCCCCAATATCCAACATTTCTCGTACTCCGCAAGTGGGAATGTACCCGAGGATGTTTGGCGCTTATTAGCAAGGCTCCCTTATCTTCGTGCGTTGACTGTGCACACCGGTGGTCGCGATGATTTTATTCTGCTCCCTCGCGATGTCCCTCATCATCATTTCGTAATGTTACCGACATTCGACTCGATATGATCCACTCTGAACCGTTTTTTTGACTGGACGAACAGCCTCGGTGTGTCTTCCTTGGCTCAGGTAGAAAAGCTGGATCTTCGAACACTTCGTTCAGCCCACAAAGGTTGGGGGCCGGCCAGGGCGCTTAACACATTTCTCAAGCGAAACTCGAAATCGATGAAGCACCTGAGTCTCTCCCTCCAGCATCTCTACGCGGATCTGAACGATTTATCTGAGTCTGATGACAGTAAGCACTTTGTAAGCCAATTTATCGACTGTTTTACACCATTTTCTATAGATATTGAGCTCGGATCATTGACCAACCTGCGCTCACTTCACCTTCAAACACACGACATGGACGCCGTCTGCCAATCCATTTCGTCCCTCTGTTCTGGCGTACTGGACTCCTTGACTGTATATACATCCTCTCTATGGGAGGGTGATTGGGGTAAGGCACCCATGGAACACTGCCGGTGCGACTTCTACGTCCTTTTTACGAAACTGGCCAAAATCATGGATGGAATACAATTTGCTTCGGGAACTAAAATACGCAATTTTCGACTCCCAAAGCAACCTCTCATCAACTTCCGTGGTTACTTTTTTGGTGACGTTTCCGTTGTATGGCCACAAAGAGGGGATTTGGCATGGGGTGAACAACTCCGTAATTTTAATACCCAGGGTGATATATTCAATTCCCTTCAAAGTAAGTATCTACTGTATTACTACGCGCATAACAGACCTACCCTCCCTGCCTTCCTTCGATAATTGGATTGCCTCCCGAGTTGTTCTTTCTTACACTACGTAAACGTACCTCGTCCCCTACAATGTATTCAGCAGCTACATATCATGGAGCGCTTAGCACTGTCTTTCGCCAACTGGGATGGGGAGTGACGATATTGCGAAGATCGGTTCGGAGAAATCAAATGAACCACTAAACGTTTGAGATGAGGTACCAAACGTTCAGGCGAGTGTGCTTGCGATGCGCATGCAACGAGTACACTGCATGAGCTTCTCTGAGTGGAGTCACAATACAAAAGACAATTAATAATGGCATCTGTTGATATCCCTAGAGTCTCTGTGCTTCTAAACGTAACAATTGTATCTTATTCAATCGTAAACCAAAGTTCGAATATGTACACAACGACTAAGAAATAAATAAAAGACGATCTAAGATTGCAGATCACCATGGGTACCTCTCCTTGTCGATGTTATGGAACTGTCCTCCATCTTTCTCGCGCGTAGATGTAGTGATAATGTCCACCAATATGCTCGCAGCTTCGTCTGGCTGGCGCGGAGCGAAGGTCGTGAAGAACTCTGTCATCAGACCGCTGCTGTCGTTGGCTACGGCTTCCTTAGCTGTATCGTACGTAACGAAAGTTAGAAAGTCACATAGAGTAGTATAAAGGCAGAGCAGAAAAAACATACCCATATCGGTGTCAACTTGGCCGGGACATTGAGGGTACGCAACTACAGTGGAAACGATGTTCAGTCTGAATCAGCCGGAGAGGCAGAGAAATATCACGTACTCAGCCAATCATTCTCGAAGTGAATCTTGCGAATGACCCAATTGAGCGCGGCCTTGCTCGTGCCGTAGGGACCACCGTCGACCGGGGTCTGCTCGATCAACTCGATGCTTCCTGCCCCAGAGCTGATCGCTATGAAGCGTGGAAGGGAGCTGGCTTTAAGAAGATCACGGAAAGCTTGGAAAAGGATAATTGGGCCGACAACGTTGATCTGGATAATGAAATCAGATTTGACGTTCATTGAGTGAATCTACTGTTCGACGTACCGAGAAATGTTCTTGGAAGCTCTCAGGGGTGGTCTCGTGGACCTTTCCCTTAAATCTTCCGATAGCTATAAATCGGAGAAGCATCGTAAGTCATTTTACACAAAAGTGGAAATCAAACGCACCAGCATTAGCAATAACGGTGTCGACGTGTCCGTGCTTCTTCTGGATCGCCTTCGCGATGGCTTCGTTCCCCTCCTTGTCGCCAGCGATGTATTTGACAATTTCAATGCGGCCAGGATACTTCGCCGCCAGCTCATCAAGCTGAGGCGAGCCGGACAAATTGCGACCACCGGCGTAGATGATTGCAGAGGGATCCCTGGAAGCGACGTTGGCGACCAGCGCTAGTCCTGTAGACGGTCCATGTACATTAGTCAATAATAATTTGCGATACGTGGTGGACGTACCAATGCCTCGCGTTGCTCCTGCTACGAAATAAATCGGTGCTGATGAATTGGACATGATGTTGAGAGGTTCTGAATTGTCGGAACGGTGCTTGCGCTCTGCGTATTTATACTGTCCAAAACCCTGCTACGCCGCGGTCTGAAGTTCCCTTGATTACATATCCTCTCTGTAAGCTTATTCAGATGTTTACGAGTACTCAAAATGCCCCAAGAAGTTCGAGAAAAGAAGGCGTTTAGTCATTCAACAAAGAGAAAACAAGGAGGTCAACGATTACAAATACGCGCGTTGGCGCATTGACGTGCTTGATCAGCACTCCTGCAGATGCTGGCGTCGTCAGCGGTTGACACGAATCTATCTGGTTTCGACTTCTACATATGGTCGCGCGAGCACGGTCGAGCGAGGCCCACGGAAGGTTTCGGTGGTGGTTTCCTGCATCGCCTCGGCCGGTGGAGTGGACCTACATCCATCGATATCAGTGATAAGCGTCTGAAGAGGCGCTTGGACGACGAAGTAAGAGGAAGGAGGGTGGATAGGATGGTAGACGTACGTTGGTAGGAGCAGCGGGCCAGTCTCAGGCCTTGCATCGCGCGAGAGGGACGCCTGGCGGATATTACCAGGATTTTACCCAAGCCGCCACCTCAGTCGATTGCTATCGAGCTCTGTAAGTCAGTAAAACCAGTGTAAGAGAATGAGAGGCCCACAAACGCATCGCGGCTGCGAGAGAGAGAGCATTCTTGGTCCATTGACATAAGGACAGGGCAGAGCACATACCGTAATCACAACCCACCCAGCGTCCATCTTTGCTCAGAGCAAAACTGTCCCCAATGCTGATTATCCTGCGTCGCTGCGTTTGGATATCGTGTAGATAAGACCTTGTCCTAAAACGTCACTTGCAGATGCGCGAAAAACCTGAGATAATCGTCATTTCAAGAGGGACTAGGGACTCTGTAGGAATCGTTGACGATCGACAAGACGTGTTGATGGCGGCAATGGCGCACTCTGATTCTGAATCGGCATGATGGCGGAGTTTAAATTAAATAATTGCTCCCGCTCGAGTCGTCCTCACTCCTCCTTGCCCCGCTCAACGAAACTCCATTCCACCAATTTACCTGTCTTATAGACTACTCACGCTAGACAACCAAGAGATATGTCTTATATTTATTGCGTAGAACACCTCCGACATATTGACACGAATCGACGAGTACCAGGCTCCAGCTGTAAATTCGCACCCTGATCATCCCCGCCAGCCTTTCTAAAACCCAACCCTTTATGAAGCTTTGTCCGGTACGACTATGTTAAACTCAAATTGAAATCCACAAATATGTTCAAAACTTGACAGGTTCGCATTTGCATAATTACTTAAGCTTCTTCTCTTGTATTACTCGTAGAGATTCAACGACTCATGAGCCATTGACACTAGTCAACATCGATATTTCCGAGGAATAAATAAAGCGCAAATTTTTTAATATTTATCGCAGAGGTCCCGAGAACGCGCGTAGATGAGGATTATTCGGCGCTCAGCAGTGGGCCGCCGAAAATTTTCTTATTAATGGATGAGCAAGTTATTTGCAAGGAAAGACGAAATTGGTAGAGGCGCGAAAGCGCAATGGGCACTGCAAGGCTATATTTTCAAGCGGAACTTACACCTCTAACGCGTCCGTTGAAATTCCCTTTCGAGTTTGACCTGCGTGGTCATAAGGAGACGCTAAATCCGAGAATTTTCCGTTCATTCACCGACGACGGCCATTCGGACGATCTAATTGAAAAGACAAAATTAAAGCGACATCGTGGGGTTTCCAGCGTTGAAATAGTTCATCAATGTATCACCTGTTGTATAATCGCAGAACGATAATGATCAGAGATAGAGTCAAGTGCATTCTTTAAACGCAAACGTTCACCACCGCAATATTTCCTACAGCAAATCATGAATACCGCACCAGTTGGGGCATCCAATATGCCTCCCGAAATTACAGAGAAAATCTTAGACCACCTTCACGACAACGCGCCATCGCTCTATTCAGCGAGCCTTGTATGCCGCGCCTGGGTCTATGCACCACGATACCACATGTTCCGCCGGACAATAATCAAGGAAATAGACGTATACCGCAGCGAGGAACGAACGTCATTCCAAGAAAATGTCAATTCATTTCTTTCCTTATCCTCCTCGACCTGCTGCACTGTCTTTCCTGCTATGCGTAGTGTCATTCTTTACATTCTCTCGCCCCATCTGATTGAACCGGTGTTCAAAGCACTGTCGCGAGCAGAGTCGCTCTCCCGGGTTGCATATCTTCAAATAGGGGGATCTGCGCCACCACCTTCTCTTTGGTCAGCTCAGATGCTCCCAAATATCCAGCATTTCTTGTACAGTACGGGGAGAAATGTTCCTGAGGACGTTTTACGCCTTTTAAGAAGCTTTCAATATCTGCGGTCGCTTTCTGTGAGCGCTGGGGGTCACGACAATACCACTCTCCTCCCTCGCAATCTCTCTTCTTCGTCATTTCGTGATGTCACCAACCTTCAGCTCGATTTGTTCAATTCTGAGCAGTTGTTTGAATGGATTAACAGCCTCAAAGAGCCCTCCTTGGCACATGTAGAAAAGTTTGATCTTCGAATGCTCCGCACAGCTCACAAAGGTTGGGGACCGGCCAGTGCCCTTAACGCATTTCTCAAGCGAAACTCGAAATCGATGCAGCACTTACTAAACCTCTCCATCGATTGTTCCTATGGAAATCTGAAAGATGCTGTATCAAATGACAGTGAGCCGTTTGTAAGCCATTTATCGACCGTCTTATCCAATCCCTCTCTAGATATCGACCTCAGCCCATTGCTCAATCTGCGCTCACTTCTCCTTCAAACGCACGATATGGAGGCTGTCTGCTACTCCATTTTATCCCTCCGCTCTCCTCTAGTCGAGTCCTTGACTGTGTACACGGCCTCCAGATTCAAACCTGACGAAGGGCGGGCACCTACGCATTATCAATGTGATTGCGACTTCTACGTCCTCTTTACAGAACTGGCCGCAATCATGAATGTAATGCAGTTTGCGTCGGGGAGCAGACTAGTGGATCTTCAACTCCCAAAACAACCTCTCATCAACTTTCGTTATTATTTTGTTGGTGACGTCTCTGTCAAATGGACGCAAAGTGGGGACTTGGTATGTAATTACAAACACCTCTATGATTATAATCCGCAGGGTGATATATACGAGTCTCTTCAAAAGAAACTTCTTTTATATCACAATGTGCACAATCGACCTACTCTTCCCGACTTCCTTCGATAATTTGATCGTGCTTTCTTAAACTATGTAATTTACCTTGTTCCCAACAATGTTATTCAGAATTTACATACCGTCAACTCATATTGTGCAGTATTGCGGTGCGCAGTACAAGTTTATGAAGCCGATAAAGACAGCGCTATGGACATTGCGCTGTGGACATTTAGGTCAACTGATCAAGTTTCTAACTCTGAACATTAGACGGGCATCCCATCAGCGATCTGAAGCTTGACGGACTTGTAAGAAATACGAACAATGTGATGTACTGGAACTAAGGGACACAAGCTATGTTCCATTTGCAGGATCGTTATTAGTTAGGGGTATGCGAACATACGAAGAGGCAGCAGAGAAGCTGCGCGCAGCTTCTCTACC
Organism: Pholiota adiposa; assembly: GCA_009935795.1. NCBI lineage: Eukaryota > Fungi > Basidiomycota > Agaricomycetes > Agaricales > Strophariaceae > Pholiota > Pholiota adiposa. The sequence continues at coordinate 22,504 of QEYC01000228.1, read as the reverse complement.
TGTTTTTAAAAAATGCCCAAGATATAGGAACGACTCATCGACAAAGAAAATATTATTGGTGACAATTCCAAACCGATTCTGGGGACAAGGTACTTAGGGCCACAGAGTGAGAGCTGGAAGCGAGCATACCTTGTTCGGAATGCGCTCGGCAGACTGCGGGAAAGATTATCAAAAGATCTTATCTTATCTGTTTGGGTCCGCATCGTTCACTTTCGCTCGTTTCTCTTTCACCATGACTACGTTCACGCGACGCGACGGCCGCAAACACAATGAACTACGCCCCATAACGATATCATACGATGGATTAGCGCGAGTAGATGGGTCGGCGCGATTCTCTTTCGGTGCGTCGAGTGCTTGTCTTCCGCTTTCTTGACTGTACTGCAACTGTCGAACTGTTTTGTAGGCGAAAGCACAGCGGCGCTAGCGTCCGTCTCTGGGCCAATTGAAGTGCGTCTGGCATCCGAACTCCCCTCAAAAGCTACATTTGAGGTCCTCGTGCGGCCTCTAGCCAACGTCCCCGCAACGGAGTCGAAACTATTAGGCTCCATGATCAAAGCAACGCTAGAGCCATCCCTAATCCTCACGAAGAATCCACGGACACTCGTCCAACTCGTCATCCAATCCCTCAGCTCACCGCCGAACCCGACATGGAAAGATACCCTGACCGCAGCGATGGTCAACGCATCCACACTCGCGTTCCTCCAAGCAGCCTCGGTGCCGATGCAGGGCGTCGTAGCCGCCGTCGCCGTCGGGCGCCTAGCTGACGGGTCCCTAATCGTAGATCCCAGCGACGAGGAGACGGACTCTCTACAGGCGGGCGGATGCTTCGTCTTCATGTTCTCAGGGAATGCCACATTCAACATCGATTGTGTATGGTCGGGTTGGAAATCGACGAGGGGGAGGTATAGCCAGGAGGAGCTGTTCAAGGCGAAGGAGCTGGCGAAAGTGGCCGCTTTGGCTGTGTACCAGGCGATGAGGCGGGATATTGAGAAGCGGAGTGGGTTGATAGCGACACCTGCACCGGTTACTCAGGAGATGGAGGTGACGAAGAAAGAGGAAGAAGCATCAGAGGACGAGAAAATGGAAATCTAGTGGTGCGTCTTGTCCGTTGTCGATTTGGTGCTTTGTGTTGACTAATGGGAAATAGAACTTCTCGCACATTACCCGCATTGACCTCAGCCCGACCTCATCGATCCTCCTTGTATCCCTCTTGTTCTTCCTCCTGAAACTGCATACCGTCTTTTCGTTGTTATACCATAATTTAATCCTCGAATCTTTGTTACATTCATTGGTAAGTAACACTGCTTCTACGAACACACACGATAACAACCTTTCCGTCAGAATTCAACTGAGTTTCTTTGATTGAAACGCCCTCGGAGCCTGAGACGTCGATAAGATCGCTGAAAATCTCTTGAAAAATTGGACGTCAAGTCTGTCCAGAGGCGCAAATTAGAGCTTCATGCAGGCCAGAAAGCCAAAAACTTTACGACCCACCGTCAGCGAACTTCAAAAAGATATTATTAATGCTCTAACCATATGGTTTATATGTATAGAACTACGGAGCTCTGTACCAAGTTATGAAACCGATGAGGAAACCGAGTGTGCTGTAGACCCTAAGACTAAAACCTCTTGGAGGGTCAACGCCGCCTACATAGCGTATCGAGAGGACGCTCGCTAGCGCCCAACAAGCAGCCTACTTCCGCCCCCAACTCCTCTCCCTCTCCTTGTTGGCCTGCACCTCATGCACGATATTCCCCAACCCGCCGCGCCCCGTACTCTCGTACTCGGGGCCCTCGAACGCGGGAAGCTCCGCGGCTGGAGAGGGGGCGGAGGAGAGGTCGGTGAAGCCGCCGCCGCCTCTTGAGTGGCTGTAGGAATGGGAGGGTTAGTTTGAGTTCGGGAGGGCAAGGGAAGATAAAAATGAGAAGATCAATGGAACAAAAAAAAAGGAGCGAAAAGGACTTTTTTTAAACAGACGACGGGCGTGTTTGATTGATTGAGTGCGCGGCGCGCTATTCGAGACGAACGACAAAAGGGCGGCTCAACAAGACGAGCAAAGGCGACGGACGGAACACGAAACTGAAGCGCAACTTGAGCCAACAAGGAAAATAATACTCGCTAAGCCTCCCGCCCCCGCTCCCCACTAAGCCCCCGCCTCGCCGCCTCCTGAGTCCTCAATGACATCCGCATTCACCCCATCTCCCGGATAAATGTTGCCCGCCCCTCCGCGGCCGGTCGAGTGCACGGTGTGGCTGACTTGGGTGGTCGTATGCGGGGGGGTGCGCGACGGGAAGACGGCGGTGTCGCGCGAGCGCAAGCGGTGGATGTTGCCAATACCGCCGCGGCCGGAGGAGGCTTAAAAAAGGGGGGTTAGTTGGGTTTGGGAGACGGAGGAGAAACGAGGGAGATGAGATGAGAAGAGAAGAGAAGAGAACGAAAGGAAGGCAGTTACTGGGAAATGGACAGCCTCCGTTGTCAGATTATGACGCACGGAGAGCGAATGCGGGGGGGAGGGCCAAAGACAACACACACCAAAAAGAAGACAAAGGAGAGAAAGGGGAAGGAGGCAGAGAGGCGCCCGTCGGACTTCAGATATGACGTAGTGAAGGAACACACCCGAAATAGAGGGATGGAGAGGAAAGTGATACTTAAGATCTAAGATTGGAGGCGTCGTTATCTGACCCACTCCGACGTGCGCTTGACGTGCCCAGTAATCCGCCGTATCACATACGACTGACACCGCGGATATGTACCGTGCCCCGAATGGCTCGGAAACCATACAGACACGATCCGAGCGACAATAAGAAAGGAAGAAGGGGGAAAAAATCAAGGCGGAAGGGGAAAGATTACTAGGAAAAGACAGAATGAATAAACGAATGACACTCACAGGTACATTCTCATGCGCCACAACGTATTCACGTATAACCTCCTGCTCGGCCGCATCGGGGGTTGGGCGCACATGGCTGCCGTCGCGGTCGCGGGAGCGCTAGTGGAGGTTGCCTGCGCCTCCTCTGTCAGTTGAGTAGACCTACGAAGATAAACACACAGATATGAGCTATTGGCGCATGGCTAGGAAGAGAAGCGAAGGAGGACGTACGTTTTTGAGCGAAGTGATTTCCTCTGGTCCAAGAGTGACAGAAACATTGTCGGGGCTGGTCTCAGGGGATGCATCGAGCGAAAGGGAGGTCTGGCGAGTGTTGCCTAAACTGCCACGGCCGGTCGACAACTCAACGAAAGGCAGAAACCCAATGAGCGGACGAACGAAGGCCAGTGAGAAAGAGAGAAAGAGAGATTGACGTACAAAAGGCGTTGGATTGGGTTAATCGTCCTGAGTCAATGGTTGGATGAGAATCTAGGGTGACGATCAGCTTTTGCTGGTCCTTCCAGTTAGTATGTGCTATCGCATGATGGTGCGCATTTCACTTGATCCAGCGCCTGTAGAAAAGAAAGCGACAAGCTCGAGTTAACGTTCATGGATATTTAAAGAGGGACACGTTGAAGAACGAGCGCAAGACGTGTTGACGGGAAACACGCGCCGTTGATACGGCATGATGGCGGAGTTCCGGAGATTTTATTGAATGCACTCGCATCATTTTTGACTTCGACAGCGATGCCCTCCTCGAATTGTCCTAGAAAGCTCTCCGCGGTGAGCTACAGCATGAGTCCCACATGTTGGGAATTTAAAAGCCTCCTCTATTTAAAATGCACCAGCCAAATGCATGCCAACCTCTGTCACAACTCGACTGATATTCACCGCTGGCAACACGTTGTTGTCGCTCTGAAGAGTGTTCAGGCCCAGGATGCGCCAGGGCATAAGTACATCTTCATCTCTCTTTCTCTCTCTTCTCCCATGAATTTCTCGCACAGCCGCTTCCGTGGTTCGAGTTGGATGACTTGGAAACGCCATCCTTTCGCCTTCCGTGCTTCATCGCTATGCCACAATATTTTATTTAATTAAGTATGTGAACCGCTAATGTCTCGATCATCAGATTCTCACTGGGACATTGTCAAATGGGAGCCATGGAAAATTGGATGCATTGTAGATATTAGACAGCCTGACGCACAGAGATCTGTAGTTTGAACAATTTTTCGGCGGCAGAATTTGGGCGAGCAGCTATGAATATTCGTGATAATACCCGTGGAGACAGACCTTAAATAATCGATGAAAAAGATGAATTACCAACAATTAAAAAGCGAAGCGGATAAAACAGAAAAAAGTATATCTGCTGCACGTCTGTACGCAGTTTCGAGATGGGTATTCATTCCAGTCAATTAATTTATTCCTGACACGAAACTTTTCACCGGCGTATGCTATTCCACCATCCCGCGCATCCGAAGGTCGAAATGATCCCGTAATATATCGATCGCAATCGGCGACGATTACAGCCACCCATATTCTACAGCATGAAGAACAGGTTGGCGTTGGCAGCGGGACAGTTCAAAGGACAAGCGGACGGCGAATTAGCGAGAAGTACATTTACGGTCAGGCAAAATGGATCGACGTGAGCAGCATAAAAAGGCCATCTCCACGATATAATTTCGGAATTCTGGAGAGTGTAGAGGGCACTAGAAGTTGACGCGCGTCCCAATGCTTCGCCTTATCGAGCAGCATCATTCTACACCTCATACACACCTGCAGTAGCCATGTACTTGCACTATTCATGGGCATGAGAAGCAGGCCCAAGGCGCTAGTGAGATTGAAAGACTCATAGGTAGCAGTGGGACGGTCGACCAAGATTTTCCGATACCGACTGTGTTGGGTGTGGAAGATGAGCTCAGAGAGGAGAGCCAATCTTGAACTGCGGATAGGGAAGGAGAGCGGTGGGCGCGTGAATGTGGGGAATGGTGAGGGAAATATCGTTCAAAATTCCAAAACAAAGAAACAGCGTGAGTTGAGTGGCGAATTGCGCTTCGCTTGTACAGCGGCCATCTCTTGTGAGAGTTTTGGCACAAGCGAGAAGGCGGAATGATATCGTTTGCCCACTCACGTAGACACAACTGAAGCGACGGGGAAGATAAGGTCATGGGAATGAAAGCAAGCAAAAGAAGAGGGATAAATCATTCATCGCCCCATCATCGAAATAGAAAGCAATCCGATAAGGGAGCTATGGGGTGAAAAGAAGGCACATACGCAGACGAGCCAGGACTAGCGAGAGCACAAAAAAATCTAAAGATTCAAGTCAACGCCGTCAGTAAGTCATTTACATAAAGTGTATCCGAATCTCACCATCTCGCTTTTAGATGTCTAATCCCACACCAAATATACAGTGCCGTATTATAGGTAGGCATACACGTAAACCGTACAAGGTTTTGGCAGCCGGGGTAGGGGAGGAGCAACTTCCGACAGACGGTGCATACTGTACATTGGGCGTGCATAGATCTTGTGATTACGATCAATTGAGAGATATGGATGGAAAGAGGGGATGAGGAAGAGAAAGTGTTCAGCGATGGTTGATGTTGAGACGAGAACTTGAAGAGGTTTCAATCAGGGCAAAGGGCGAAGGAAGGGGTCGGATATTTCCGTTGTGACTCTCACGCCCATGGGCAAGGATGCGCGATGAACCTACGAAGGAACTATCTACTTACTGACCTGAAAAGTTGCGCGATTGGGGGCTAGACATTTTAATTTTATAACTCCAATTCCTTTGAGCCAGGGCCCGACTCTGGCCTTCCCCGTGAACGGACGGCCTGTGGGATCAAGAAGGGATGAGAAGAACTTGGAAGATGTTCGCTCTGTAGGGTGCAGATGGCATATGGGACAACGTAAAAGCAACTTTTATTTAACGCAATTCGGTTCGATGATCTGACATCGTGGTCTGTGCACCTGCAAGAATAGCTCAACTGCGATGTCGATGGGTGATAGATGCCACGATAGAATAAGTACGCTTTGATCCTCATCGTATTACCCTCGAATCTCTCTGCTTACTTCAAATCGCGATAGCAGATTGATGTGGTCCTTGATTCAATATTGTGCAAGTATAAAGCCGACTTAGTGAGTTCGAATTTGTAAGGCGTTCACGGACGTTTCTGTTACCTGCTCAAACCTCGTGCGCATCCTTTGAGAAACAAAGTTCGACTGACATCGTGGGCTTTCAGTTGCCCAAAAGGTTCATGACTTCATGGGAATTTCACAGAACGATAACACTCGTCCAGCTGCGTCCGGCGATAGTGGTGACTATGCTTTGAACTCGACGTTTGTCCCCGCAAAGTTTTCTGGACTCATCATGATAATCACTCCAAACGGCGCTTCAGACATGCCTCCTGAAATCGTAGAGAAAATCCTGGACCAACTTCACGACGACGCGCCATCACTCTATTCGGCGAGCCTCGTGTGCCGCGCCTGGGTTTCCGCACCACGATATCATATGTTCCTCCGAACAATCCTCAAGGAAGTAGACGTGCTAGGGCAGGACAATGTAGAAATGAGGCAGGAAAACATTGAGTCGTTCATCTCCCTATCATATTCGATGTGCTGCACCTTCATTTCTGCTATGCGCTGCGTTGTTCTCTATATCGAATCTCGGGAGCTGGTCGCACCGGTTTTCAAAGCGCTGTCGCGAGCAGAGTCGCTCTCCCGGGTTGTGTATCTTAAAATCGGCGGCGCGGTTCCTCCGCCATCTTCTTGGACGGCTCAAATGCTCCCCAACGTCCAGAATTTCTTGTTCCATTCAGGGAGAAATGTACCTGAAGATGTTTGGCGCCTCTTAGCACTCGTCTCTCACCTCTGTTCGTTTTCCGTGGGCAGCCATGATTATGACGACCCATTCCCGCTCCCTTGTGGTCTCCCATCATCATCATTTCACGACGTTACCAACGTTCAGCTCGATTTGCTGCACTCCGAGCAGTTGTTTGAATGGATTAATCGCCTCGACGGTTCACCTTTAACTCAGGTGGAAAGGCTGGACCTTCGGATGCTCCGATCAGTCCACAAAGGGTGGGGACCGGCCAGCGCTCTAAACACATTTCTCAAGCGAAACTCGAAATCGATGAAACACTTAATTCTCACCGTCAATTATGACCATGATGTGAATTTAGACATGCACAATTCGTCGGATGACAGTATGTAATTCTCTAACCAGTTCATCAATCACTTTATGCATTCCCTCTCTAGATCTCGACCTCAGCTCGTTAATCAACCTGCGTTCACTCCACCTTCAAACACACGACATAGACGCTGTCTGCTACTCCATTTTATCGCTTCGTTCGCCTGTATTGGAGTCGCTGACTGTGTACACGGCCTTTAAATGGAAGCTTGACGAATTTCGGTTTCCGGTGCGATACCAATGCCACTGCGATTTCTACGTCCTTTTCACGAAGTTGGCCAAAATCATGAACCAAATGCCGATTGCTTCGGAGGGGAAGATGTTACACTTTTTGCAACCCAAACAGCCTCTCATCAACTGGGAGTATTATGTGGCGGGTGAAGTGTCAGTTAGATGGCCGCAGGATGGGGATTTGGTATGTAATTACGCTTCACTTTACGATCATAATACGCAGGGCAATATATACGCGTCTCTTGAAAGGGCAATCTTTTATGGCGCTACATCTAGTTTGCCTGCGTTTCTCCGTTGATTTTAGTTATTTATTCACATTGTACCAAATTTTTGGCAGAGTTTCACGGTGTACGTGCAGATGGTCGATGACACAATCAAAGAGTATTATGAGTTGAAAGGAGCGATTCAGCAGTTCGGCTGTACACATTTAGGCATTCGTTATATACTCGTGTACGTAGTACTATTTACGGTTTCCCATTTCTGTAGGCTGTAAACTCGCTATATTTCCTTGGATAGGCGCCCGTTGGATTTGTTCACAGATATCAAGTGCCCTTCTCCCAATCCTAAATCCTATCGGCTGTTGTCACGCAAACCAAATATGCAAATATCAACTCACATTTGCTGCATGTACTGGAACGTATCTACCGCTCGGCATTTTACTCTCATCAAGCACCTCGACCGACCGACCCACTACTTAACAAATTCTAACTCAAACCTCCCACCTGAGGCCCAATCCATCCTCACCATGACTCCAACATTCCTACCTCACACATTCCCTTTCTACCTTGAGGGATTCGACCACCGGCAATTAGCCACCCTCGCCACCTCGCGCAAGTGCCGCGACCTACTTGATTTTATCGACGAAGTCGGCGGGGTATCTATTGGCGGCTGGTACAAGCTCAAGGATGAACGTGCCTTCCGCCTCGTCATCGCCATGGTCAGAGCGATGGGGGGCATCGTGTATGATTTGCCCGTTCGAACTCTTCCTTGAGCCGTGGTATGTGGAGTGATTTATATTTGCGGCGTCCGGTTAACGTTGCCATTGAGTTATAGTGCTCTCGTACTTTTGAAATGTGGTTCGGTCAAAAGTACATAGAATTGACGGGGAGTCCATGGACACGTTTCGATACACGCGGTGATTGTGAGGTGATTGAGAAGTGTGGTGGGCATGCGGTGTGCGTAAAACCAAGCGATAAGATCGATAAGAATTTTATCTGTGCAACGGTACGATCAACTCTAGATCCGACTCTGCGGGCGCTTAAAAATACTGTCTGCGTTATCAAAGGAGTCGTAGAACGATTCGTCGTTCAGTAACAATCAGATATGTATTCTTTGCAATATAGAGACTACACTTGTGCATCTATGGACCTGTAGAGTAGGAGATTGAAGCGGGGAAATTTTATTGGGGCATGCAGAGAGATAGCTGCATAGCGAAAAAAATTATACGAAGGCCCAATGAAATTCAAGCGTCGCCTAAACTGGTATGTACGTCCTCAAATTCATGCACAACAGACAGCTCAATGCCGTCGGTAGCTCAGACCTTCCAGCGCACGATACTCGAGTAATTTGAGGCTTAGTGAGCATCCATTTTGAGACAAAATAAATACGCGAAGACGGCTGATAATTTGAAAAAGCTGCAGTTGCGGTGCGTAAGGACAGCTTTAAGATGACCGCTGGAATATGCAATATAATCTACATACAGAAGTTTGCACAACACCGTCTTTCTCGACAGCATTGCGGCAGAACGTCTTTCTACAGCCAGCGCGTCAAGTGCGCGTCGTCGTGCGGCCGTGGGAATTTGACTGCTGAGACAAGCGCAAAATGACCAAAACGTCGCGTGTCTCCTCCTCCCGTATCAAATATTGCATCTATCATTGAGAAATAGGACATATAATTGCTTTATTTCCTTGAAAAGATGACTTTCAGTGTGTAAATAGGCGCGGAAGTAGGCGCTATTTATCACCGGCATTTGATCGCTCGGCTCGGTCGACGCTATGAGCAGCCTGATCTCAAACGAACCTCGTAGCTCGTCTACCGTAGCTAGACGTTTTAAATATTATTTACCTGATGAGTCCTCCAACAGACCATCGAACCTGGGCCTGAGTGTAGCCTGACTGGTGACCTCCTCCCATGTGAACGGACGACTCGAGGGATAAAGAAGCAAAGATGCAAGATGAGAAGGTCTTCGAAGGTCGTCGATAAGGTCTAGCGAAGATGGGACAACGTAGGGCGGCGCCCACGATGGGTTATTTCGGTCTTATGATCTGACATCCTGGTCTGTGCAGCCACAAGAAGGGCTCGTAAGTGATGTCCAGGTGGTAGATGCCACGATCATTGGAATATGTTTCGAAATTCATCACACCCACAAATCTCTGCTTGTTGAGAAGAGCACGTCTATTTGATCATCGGGGGCATATTTGCAAGTCTGAAGCCGACTGCACGTTTTTCATTTTATTTACTTCAAATTTATGAGGCGTTCACAAGTGTTTCCGTTAAGTACGTGCTCGTGCGCATCTGTCCAGTGCGAAGACAAAATTAGACTGACATCGTGAGCGTTCTAGTGCGCAAATGATGCACGACTTGAGGGATTTTCTCAGGCGACAGCAAGGCGACAGAACGATAACAATTGTCCAGCGATAGTACCGATCCAAATTCTTTGAACTCAACAGTCATCGCCGCAAAGCCTTCTAACCACATCATGACAACCCCCGGTCCAAATGGCGCTTCAGACATGCCTCCTGAAATCGTAGAGAAAATCCTGGACCTACTTCACGACGACGCGCCGTCACTTTATTCGGCGAGCCTTGTTTGCCGCGCCTGGGTCTCCGCACCACGACGCCACATATTCCACCGAACGATAATCAAGGAAATAGACGTACCATGGAAGGGCGGCTCAAAAATGACGCAGGAAAACATCGGGTCGTTCCTCTCCCTATCTTGTTCGAGGTGCTGCACCTTTCTTTCTGCTATGCGTTATGTTATTCTCTTTATTCAATCGCCGGAGCTGGTTGAACCGGTTTTCAAAGCGCTGTCGCGAGCAGAGTCGATCTCTAGGGTTGTGTATCTTCAACAAAGCAGCGCGGTGCCCCCTCCATCTGCTTGGACGGCGCAAATGCTCCCCAACGTCCAGGATTTCTTGTTCTATTCGGGGAAGAATGTGCCTGAGGATGTTTGGCGTCTCTCAGCACTCTTCCCTCACCTCCGTTCGCTTTCCGTGCGCAGCCATGATTACGACGACCCGTTTCCGCTCCCTTCTGGTCTCTCGCCATCATCATTTCGCGATGTTACCAACATTCAGCTCGATTTATTGCACTCCGAACAGCTGTTTGCTTGGGTTAATAATCTCGACGGTGCGCCTTTGACGCAGGTGGAAAGGTTGGACCTTCGGATGCTCCGCTCAGTCCATAAAGGTTGGGGACCGGCCGGCGCGCTTAACACATTTCTCAAGCGAAACTCGAAGTTGATGAAGCACTTAAAGCTCTCCGTCATGTACGATCGTGAAGAAGATGTGAACAATTTGTCGGATGACAGTATGTAATTCCTCAACCGATTCATCCATCGTTTTATGCAATCCCTCTCTAGATCTGGACCTCAGCCCATTGATCAACCTGCGTTCGCTCCACCTTCAAACACACGACATGGACGCTGTCTGCTACTCCATTTTATCGCTTCGTTCGCCTGTATTGGAGTCGTTGAATGTGTACACGGACTTCAAGTGGAAGTTCGATGAAGGGCGGTGGCCGAGGCAATGCGAATGCCACTGCGATTTCTACATCCTTTTCAGGAAGTTGGCGAAAATCATGAATCAAATGCCGATTGTGTCGGGAGGCAAGACGCTGGACTTGACACTGCCCAAACAGCCTCTGATCGACTGGCGGTATTATGCGGCTGGTGAAGTGTCGGTTAGGTGGCCGCAGAATGGGGATTTGGTATGTGATCATGCTTCACTTTACGATCATAATACGCAGGGCGATATATACGTGTCTCTTGAGAAGGCGAATCTTTTATGGCACTACATGTACAATAGGCCTACTCTGCCTGCATTTCTCCGCTGAGTTTGTATTTTGCCAAGTATTACCGATTTTTTGATAGAGCTTCATGATGTACGTGCAGATGGTCGATGACGGAATCGAAGATAAAGATGGAGTTGAAAGGAGCGATCTCGCAGTTCAACCAGCTCAGAGCCAATTTGTATAAACCAGGCCTTCCAGAGCACATTAAATTGCGCTTCAATTTGATTTCAACAGGAAAGAGATGCGCGAGGACGATGGTCAGTATTTTGAAAAGCTACGCAATTGCAGTGCGTAAGGACAGGATTACGATGCGCGCTGACTTTTCCTACCAACGTTTGTACGTAGCAACGTTTAATCATCGAGAGTCATCTTATCTTCATGCTTTGAATAATACGAATTAGAGCACAAACGCTTTGTTGTACTTCATTTTTACTTCATTTTCTGGAATGGAATCCCGGGGCTCGGCCTTGAGGAGTTCATATGCGGTCGTATGTCAGCCGATGTCAAAGAAAAATATAAGCTGGCCAGAGTCAACCTGATGGGGACGAGCGCCGTGCATCCCCTTCAGCAGGAAGGTAAGCCTGCGCGTACAGCCTTTATCGGAACGCGTCGCAGTACTGACTCGCATAAGAATGCAGGACGGAGCACAAGGAGGCTCGCGGCGTGGGAGCCGTGGTTCGTTGAGTGGTGCCACGTGTGGGAACTGATGGGGTTAGGGTTTGGTGGCTCGAGCGAGATTGGAGTGACAGCTCTCTCCCACCCATCCACCATCCGCACCCGTCCCTTCCTCCGTCCCACACACCGAGCGCCCTCCACAACATCTCTCGGCCTCGCTACGACTCGCCCACGACTACCGCCTCCAGTGCGCTCCTCGGCTCCTCCTCCACACCACATCACCAACCCACCCACACGCACATCATTTCCCTCCAGCCATGCCTATCGCACCGCCCTTCCCCGCCAGCCCCGGTCTCACCCACAACGCCCTCTTCCCCGCCCTCTACCTGTATCCGCTGAACGATACATGGACGCCCAAGCACATCGCTCTCACCTCGGCGCACACTAAGATCGGCCGGCAGACCAGCTCAAAAACTGCCCCCGGGGAACGGAATGGGTATTTTGACTCGAAGGTGCTCAGTAGGCAGCATGCGGAGGTCTGGGAGGAGGGAGGAAAGGTGAGTACTGATTGTATGGCCACTCTGCACGGTCTTTTGACGCTCTGGGATAGATTTTCATCAAGGACGTGAAAAGTAGTAACGGGACTTTCATCAACGGCGAACGGCTCAGCAGCGAAAGCCACGAGAGCGAGCCCTTCGAGCTCAAAAGCGATGATATCGTCGTACGCCCACTTCTTTTTGTTCTCTCTCCCTTCCTCCTCACATTTTCCCTCCCGCTTTTCAGGAATTCGGTATCGACATCGTAGGCGAAGATAACAGAACGATCGTCCATCACAAAGTCGCTGCCCGCGTTGTGTGCGTCTTCAACGAGCAGGACGCCGCCGTCGCTGCGCGAGCGGAGCAGCACCAGGCCGCCGCTCAGCAGCAGCAGCAACTTCATCAACAGCAACAACTCCATATCCAAGGCGGAGCGAACGTTCAACCACACCACAATGCACACCTCCATCCCGGCCAGAGCCCTAACGGGCTGGGCATCGCCTCCGCCCCTGGGTCATCGCCGTCCTCGCTAACTGGCGGACCTGGCTCGACCGCGAGCAACTTCCCGTTCAGCGGTCCCGCAGGGAATGGTCCACGAAGGACGCAGCTGACCCATGCGGGCTTAGGCAGCATGGGTGGCCCCCCGTCGCTCTCTCGCGCCCCAGGGAAGAGCGGGACGGGCTTGAGCTTTGATGTTATTCTGAGTCGATTGCAGGGCGAGGTGCAGAAGAGCCGCGAGACGGGCGCGGAACTTGGAGGGCTGCAGGGCATCATGGGCGAGATGGAGGGTGTGCTTGGCGGGCGTGGGGTGTGTTTTTTCTCATTTTTATGGCGCATATATCTGGCGTTTTACTGAGTATATGCATTTTTTTTCGTAGCCCGGAAACCTACCCGCGTTCCCCGCGCACCTCCCACCTGTGCGGCCTCCAAGTGAGGCTCAACCTCCAGCGCCTCAACCACCTCCCAACGGACCTGTACCTCCTCCACCCACCGGCGCTTCCACGGCCGCCGCCTCGACCTCGACCTCACCACCCCCAAGCGAGACCGGCGCTACCGCGGCCAGCGCCACGTCATCTTCTCCCGCGCCCAAAGTTAACGGCGTCTCGCCTCCATCCGACGCTTCTACGTCCCAAGCACCACAACCGCCCCCGCTCAACGCGTCCCTCGTCGCCGAGCTGCAATCGCAGCTCGCAGATACGCAGAATAGCCTCTCGGTGCATCTTGAGAGGGTGAGAGCGCTCGAGGATGTGTTGAAGGAACAGGAGGTGATTAAGCGGGAAGTTGGGGTTTTGAGAGAGCTTGTGGAGGGACGCAGGGGGGAGAATCGTGAGGAGGAGAAAGAGGAGGAGGAGGAGAGGAAGAGGGAAGAAGAGCGAGAGCGGGAAGAGAGGGATCGGAAACGGAAAAGCGGGCTTAACGGCCTGCGGTATGATGCTGACGAGCTCGATCTCCTTGAACGCCCGCTCGATGCCATGGATGATATGAGAGAGGAGGAGGAGGAGGGCGATGAGGAGGAGGAGGATGAGGATGATCGAAGGAGCGTGTCGACTATCGTGCCCCATGAACTCGAACGGGTAGACGAGGAGGATGAAGAGGAGATTGAGGAGGAGGAGAGACTATCGAGGGAGGACGCCGCACGACGCGAACCTGAAGGCGAAGACGCGCACGCCGAGGGCTCCGACGGCGAGACCGACGACCACTTCAGGCCTTCAAGCCACGAACAATCGGCTTTCGAGCACGATGACATCGACTCTAGCCAGCACGAGGGCGAAGAAGAGGAGGAGGACGGGCACGAGGACGAGCGAGCGGAGAGGGAGGAGACGCAGCAGGAGATTGAGGAGCAGGAGCGAAGGCGTGTAGAGGATCTGGGCGTGGGACGTCCGCGCACGCCTGAGCCCACGCTTTTGGGGCTTGGGATGGGCCTTTCTGCGGCGGAGAGGAGGGAGAGGAGGAGTGCGGCCAGTCCGCTGGCGACGACGCAGGAGGCGCCCGAGCCGGGCACGATGGCACATGTAGATGCGGCGATGGAGAAGGCCCTCGCGGCCACTGCGGCGCTTGTTAGCGCTGTTGGGCTCCCACCCGTGAAGACGGATTCGACGACGACGACGGCTCCTTCGACCTCGGCCTCGGCCTCGACCAGCACCTCAGCGACGACGACTACGATGACAACGACCTCTGGCCCTACGAAAACGACGGACGACGTGCATGCGCAGGTCGAGCGTCTCGCGGCGCAGGTTGGTGCGGTGCTTGCGCTGACGACGAGTTTGGAGCGCCAGCATGCGAGTGCCCAGGGTACGATTCGGGAGTTAGAGGAGAAGGTGAAGAGTTTGGAGGGATTGTTGGGGAAGAGCGCTGCTGCCTCTGCGCCTTCAGCTTCGACCTCAACGCCTGCCCAAAGTGTCGTTCTGCCGCCTATCGACGCCGATGCCGACGCCTCGACCGTCTCAGAAGCCACCCTCATCGACTTGGATATACCAGACGAGAAAGACGCTAATGCCGGCACCGCCGCCCCCTCTGCGTTAACCGCCTGGACGCGCCGTATCGCTGGCCAATGGAGTACCCTCCAGGCCGACTGGGGGCGCACCAAGGAGGACTGGGATGCCCGCGCGCTCCGCCTCGATGGAGGCCTTGCTCGCCTCGACGCCGGCCTTGCGAAACTCGACGCTGGGCTGACGAAGGTCGACGGAGGCTTGGGCAAGATGGATTCGGGCATTGCAAGGCTCGACGCTGGGCTGGGCAAGGTGGAGGGCGCGCTCGCGGCGCAGGAGCGCGTGAGGGAGGCGGTGAGAGAACAGGGCGGAAGGCTGGAAGCGCATATCACGGCGTACCAGGCGCACGTTCAGGGCTCGCATGGTGTGGAGAGGGAGGGGTGGTTGGGTAATGGCGACGCGCTCAAGCATAGTCAACGAGGTGGGCTCGTTACGCCTCCTAGTCCTCGCAGCCAGAGCAGCGACAGTGCACGATATAGGAGGAGGAGGAGACGTTCGAGTGGTTCGAGGAGGGCTGGGAGGAGCGACGAGGAGAGCAATGATGAGGAGGAGGAAGAAGAGGGCAAGAACGTTATCGCAAAAGCGCTCGGGCTGGCTGCTGCGACGGCTGCTGCGGGTGTAGGCGCCGGCGCACTCGCTACCCCGGAAAGCTCAATCTACAAGTTCTCCGCCTCTGGTGCCGATTCCGCTTCGAAAGGCGGCGACGACAACGCTGTAGCGCCGCTGACAGCGCCTGCGACACGCGCCAATTCGCATGCACATTCTGACACTGACGAAGCGGCAAGTCTCCCTCTTCTCGGGCTCTGCGTGTGGACGTTCTTGCTAATCCTCTCGTTTTCGATTTCGGTTCTCTTCTTTTGTCTGGCGTTCTTGGGTGCGTGCTTTGGTCGTGTTCGCTCTTGGATCGTTTCGTCCTTCCCTCTGGCCTTTGGACGCGTGCATCAACTTCGCTTCCCTTTATCTTCGACTCTGGGTCTGGTGCGTCTCCGTTTGGTTCGTGGTTTGTGGTTACAGAGCGTCGCTGCGCTCGTGGACAGTCCAATTATGGAGGAGGATAGTGGGAAGGCGAGGAGTAGGGCAAGAGCTTCTCAGTCCGGGCCAATGAACGTTCAGACGGCGTTCGGGGTGGTGGTACTGGGTATAGCGGCGGCAGCGGTGATCTGGAAGATCAAATCCACCGAGTAAAGGTCGTCGACATACAAACAAAAGAGCGACGCGCTCGCTTGTTGCTTCCCTTGTCCTGGTTATTTATCGGTTCGTCGTTGTTCCTTATTCGTTCATCTGCCTCTGTCTCCCTGCATTTTCCCGTCCCTCTCATAACCAACCTCGTTATCATCCCAACACAATAACGTTTCGTCATAAATATACACATACGTACATCATAAACTCTCACCATCGTTTCTCTCTCTTTTACTCTCTCGAAATTCCATTGCTTCGTCTCCTGCTTTTTTGTTCGGGCGCTAGGCCTCCTTTTTATCACCCGCCAATTCTCTCTATGCCCATGTTCATATACGACCTTTTTTTCTCTCCGTAATCGTTGAGTTCCCGTTATTGATTATTTTCTTTGCTATGATTTCGTTGAAGCTTTCGGTTGTGTATGTGTTTGTGGCATTTTGCCTTAGCTTTAGGTCTTTTGTCATGTTGGTGGTTGTGGTGGTAATGTATCTCGTCCTCTTTAATGTTATTCATGATTCTGTTTGCACTCACGGCCAGGAATGTTTCTACGGACAGTGGAAGCCTGGCCGCTGGCGAGTAAGTTACAGTAAGCTAGCGATTGATATTTTCGGCTGGCCTTGCTCGAGGACTAGTACCGCTCCATTGCTCGCCAACTTCATTACTTACTCCCGGCCTTCCTGTCTGTGATGTTCTTACTCGCCTGTTGATATAAATTGACAAAACTCACCCCGATTTGAACCTCAACATATATCCAGAGGTCCTTGACAGAAATAATGAACGTGGTGGGCACGTTCATGTCCCTGCTTGTAAAGTGATCCAGATATCAACACGGGGGGTTTTTTTTTTAAATGCAGTATAACACATTGCTCCGAATTACACCCTATCCTGCAGACAAGGCTCAGAACGTAAACCTGGATGGTTGCATAAACATCGCTACTGAAGGACTCCCCGCCGCGCCCCTAGTCCATCTTTCGTATCGGATATTCGTACCGTGAAGGATGGTTTGCGGACATGCGATGGACACGTACGAAAGACGGGAAGACGAAGCGAAAATATGTTCCACAAGCTGTTCCCGCCTATCAAATTCTTGAGGAATTGAATACGACAGCTTTCCCCAACCGAATGAGAGCACGAATTCGCGGAGAGACGTTAGACGTGGAAGCAGGTCCGTCTCCTAAAAATATAATAAAAATGAGCCAGAACATAGAGCCATCGTACAGTAAAGACGCTTACGTTGGAGAAGAGCCCTACGAGCTCCAACCTTTCCACGTTTTCGAGATAGTTGACAAAGAGGTCAAGGTGTGGGCGGGAAAAAGGACCGCCGAACGAGAACGTCTTCAACTTGCTAAGAGCTGTCCTTGTTCTCCCAGGAGGTTTCCCGTGCTCGAAATCGTGGTCGTAATCATCCGAGATCCAAGCGACGTTTTCGATCTCTCTCCCTGGCAAAAAGGCCTCCAACGTCGCACGATTTCCAGAGAGCGCTTTCAACCTTCGACATAAAGTGGCAGGAACAGGACCACTGGGTTTCGATTCGATGTGTAAATGAGTGAGGTCTGTCTGCTGCTCCAGAACTGTAGAGATCGACTGTCCCTCGGAGTGATTTTCCCACCACATATGCGTCAATCGAAACGGAGCGTCGACCAAGAGTTCAGCTGCGGGAAGACCTGAGATCGTCCGAAAATGGAATTCCTTCAGGGCGGTCATGCATCTGAGCGCCTGACGCGTAAGACTCCATAGCGGCTCTACTCCATAGTAGACGACATCGAAGCTGTGATATCTTCGTACAAGGAGAGCGAGCTTCTGATTCTGTATAATTTGCGTGAGGAAAGAGAGGTGAAACGCAGCATCGGAGACTGAAGTCGATGATCGAACCACACTGTTGTACAACTTGCTTTGCGCTTCGCTGAACAGAAAACGGTTGCCGCAGAGCGCTATTGCGATGAGAGTAGACCTATCGATGCCGACGTATTGAATTATTGAGCAGAAGAGCTCTGCTGGAAGTCTTGGGGCTCGAGCGTTATTGTAAACAAGGAGCGACGACATGTAGCGTTTCCAAGCAGTAATTGGGCAGCGAAGTGATACTTTTATTCGACGACAAGGTTGAGGTGCTTCTGTTCCAAGAATAGCTGCCATATATTTTATTACATGGTATTGGAAAGTGAGGCTAAGGGCTCTACTCGAGGCATCTCTTATCTGCCTATCAGGTTTTCCGTTTATTTTAAAAATCGCCGGGAACTGTCAAAAACTCAGCGCGCTCGAGTAGTATCATGAACTTCTGAATCATTTCTAACGCTTACGAGGGACACTAGTCACAACGGACCGAATATTACATATAGCTCGGGGAAAGACTTGGAACACGTTGGAGGGAGTCCAGGCGTGGTGCATGACAAGAATGGGGAAATCAAGCATTCAGCGATGGTCCTTTACAGTTGCCCTCTGATATCGTTAATTGTTAGAGAATACAGAGAGTAAGTCTGTTATTTCTATACGTGACTTATATATATATCAGACGCCTGAGTAACACCAACAGGTCGGACTGAGCACCTATATGTGGCACATTCAAATATAGAACACTCTCTGAGGTAACATTCACGCCAATAGGCTCGTCGGTATTGCAACTACCCAACCTTGAGATAGGGTGCGTCTTTTCATGGTGACCGTCCGCGTCCAAGAAAATAAAGCACGATTGGCATTGCGCCGTGCACACTTTTGACCCACAAACTTTTTCTCAATGACTTTATATTCCTCGCTCCGTTAACGAGCATAACCTGTTCGGCACATCTGCAGCTTCACCTGAAAGTCACAGAGGTAATTGTTGGTCTAGTAGATATAAGAGCAGAATAGAGAAATTGAACGATCTCTGGAAGACGGCGCGTGTTTACTCACTCACGTACCATGGCCAATGGTGACCAGGGGCGAATTTTAACGCATGGCGGTGGGAGGGAGGTATTCTTGCAGCGTGGTCGTCTAATATGGGGAGAGATCT
This sequence comes from Pholiota adiposa, assembly GCA_009935795.1. Taxonomy (NCBI): domain Eukaryota; kingdom Fungi; phylum Basidiomycota; class Agaricomycetes; order Agaricales; family Strophariaceae; genus Pholiota; species Pholiota adiposa. Next base: position 3,415 of record QEYC01000228.1, on the reverse strand, counting down.
AGGATGTAAGCGCCACTTTATGGGATACAATCAGGATGGGGAGATAATTCGGTTAAGTGCAGGGAAAGCGTCGAAAGCAAGGCTGCGCAGCAAGTCGATACTAGCGGCGAGACCCAATATCGATCAATAGACATCGCAGAACACAACCGATCCCCATGCGCCTAGCCCAAGCGCGCCAGTCCCCATCCAATGTTAAACGTTCTCTCCAACATGTGCTCTAGATAATTATGGCACAAAAGAACAATAGCCGCTTAATTTCCCTGCAGATGCGACGCACCAAGGAGAAGATGGGCGCCCTAGTATGGAAAGAGCAGCTGCACCTCTTCACCACGTCCATCCCAAATCCTGCTAGTCATTCAGATATCTCAATCTCAATCACAAAAACGAACGTACATCTGTTTAGCAACTGAGAATTGAATATATATGGATTAAGGGTTGAAACTTGAAGGCGGGGCGGACGGGTACGCTGTCAACATAAGAAGTGCGAGAAGGATACCAATGGAAGCGCGAGATGGAATATCCTCAGCTTTATGCATGCAGGGGGGCCGATGCTTCGAAGACGCATCGGCCCCCCTGCATACAGGAAGCATGTACACCAACCGTCGCGCAATGTCGATAGCCCTAGACAAGCGGGATATGCATCAACGCCGTGTCAGTCGTCCCGAGGCAAGGAAAAAAACTATGTATTATCCCAATCCATGAAGCCCGCCAGGGATTGGGCGAATGCAGGTATGAAGAGCGTATAAGACGAGTAAAGAAGTAATGTGGGATCGAATGAAAGTGAACCTGATAAGAACGTAACTGCGCGTTGGTCTGCCCAAAAATATACAAGCGGAAGTAGAGCAATAGCAGAGACGCGGATACGGTAGGAGCAGAATGGAAGAGGAAGGGGAGTGCGCAATCTGCGAAAAAAGAATGCGAAGAACGTGATTAATTGACGACCCACAAGCTCGTAGACGAAGACCCGTCGGGGAGACGAGAAACTGGGACAAACGAGCACCTCTGTCTCTCAAGGTTCTCTGCCATTTCTGCGGTATATGAAAGTCGTTTCACATGCAGCACACATCGGTGCATGCACTGTCCAGACTTCCCGGGCTTATATGGAGCACTGACAGGGAGAGGGCCAGAGGGCGAACGAGGGAGACTTGCGGTGAGCATGATTACGCGGATAATGCTTCATGAATAAGAACAACAGGCATGCCTAAGCAGGACATGATGACACGCCTCTAAGCCCAACGTTGCGCACGCCGCAGACGGTCAACTTTCAACGTTCAACGACGAAGTGATCCGATATCTCGCCGAGGCCGCCGGCAAGATCCTGCTGTCTCCGGGAGCGCCGGCAAAGGAAAGAGGGCGCATGACGTGCTTGCGCGTCATAATTTCTACGAGTCATGCCCATTCTCAATTTTTCAAAAAACCTCTTTGTTCGCATTCCCGAAGCGCAGTCAAGCATTTGAGTCATTACGCTACGGTGCGTGTGGCTCGGAACTGGAGCTGTACACTTTTTTGGGGGGCACGAAGACGAATTTTGGACTCATTTGGGAGGCGTCGAGTTCCTATGAGTGGGAAGTCACGATGGGTAGTCTGAAGACGTCTGTGCTAATTTGTTATATTGACCTTACTTCTCTTCTGACATAGCCCGGCTCGGATCTGGGAGGATCTTGACCTGTCTTGACTGTTGACTTCGAGGGCGAAGGGTACGCTCGGTAAGATGAGAGGACTGCCAAGGTATGCAGCGAAAATGGTCGACGGCGGTGAGCGGAGCTTCATCAGCTCATCTTCACGCCTCGGCATGAACCTGCGAGTATGTGGCGCAAGGCGCAAGACGTCGGGGCGGCTCTTGAACTACGTACGCACTCGTTTATGCATTTCAAAAAATTTGTAGCATAGCATGGACCGAACAGACGCACAACTTCGCTAAAACTGAGAGGATCATCGATCATCTTTGGATCTTCTGTTACTCTTTGTGCGTAATATCAAACGTGCAGAGTTATGCTTAAAGTTGCAGGGCGTCACCGATGAATTCGTACTTACATACGCGAGAAGAGGGCACTGCGACGCAGCTACCCAAAAATGGAGAGCCGACGATCTGCGAGAATACTATGACTCGACGACAGCAGGGCTGAGACGTCTACGATTGGACGGAACTCACCTCTCGGCATAGGGTAGTGGCGCAGGGCGTCTCTTACGCCTCCAAAGTTCATGGACCCATACGCCGAATATTTCGCTTTCACGCTGGCTCCGAAGTCGTGCCCTGAAGAGCCCTTGATGAGTGCGATGGTGCGCGGCGAGCGGTTGTCGGTCCATCTGACCTCGAAACTCGGTGCTTGGAACTTGGCATTCAGTTGGTGGCGCAGGGTGATGGGTGTCGACTGTCGAGGTAGGTCTGAAAGTTGGGTACGCAGAGATGGGGTGTTAGGCAACGATCGTTGAGATAGAGTCCAACTGCGTGATTGGTAGTGGTAGACGGAATGTTGACGCTCTCGTGGATAAACGAACGATGTCTTTCAGGTGCAGCAGGTAGGACGAGCGTAAATGTTTACTGAGAAGTGTACGTCGAGTAGAATGCATCAGCTCTTCCACGTTCAATCACATCGGCTGAAGGTTTTGGTCTCCGGCACATGGCAGGTCGAAAACCAGCCTCTGAAGATCTGAATCAACAGAAAGAAATCATATATATTACAGCGCGCATCCAATTCATCCAATACAACAATACATACAACCCACATCAATTTAAATGTAGCCACCAAAATACAACAGATGATACATACGCGGAGGAGTCACGCGGCACTAGCCACGGGGGTGCTGCGACCTCGAATTCAGACGTCCAAGGATTCGGATTCCGGAAAATCAAAACCAAGTAGGGCAAATAGAAACGCAAGTAAAATTAACGAAAGCGAGCAAACATATCCAAGTAGACACCAAGTAAATATCGACAAAGGGAAGGAAGAGTCGAGAAGCAGGTTTAAACAAAGAAGGAAGATTGACAGGAAGAGCCGCCGGCGATCATCGGTGAGAAAGAGAGGCCTGAGGCCGGAAATACGTACGATTGCCAGGATCCAGTAGGTAGGCGTAGACCCGTAGACAGATAAGTATAGATGGGCATGACACGAGGAAGGGATGGGGCCAAATTACGCGCGAATGACAGAAATGGAGTCATCCCCACCCACCCCATTGTTACGCGTTGCACAACAATGAACCAGTACGTATACGTACACGTACACACCCTGAAGGTCTGAAGGTTGATGAATGATGCACAGATGAACGTTCGACATTCGACATTCGATTTCGGAGGTCGGAGGGGTCGAACGTTTGTTTGTTTACGAACTTTGGCGACGTGACATGTTTAGAATTACATGTTTAGAATTTCCCTTGGTCGGAGCATTAAAGTACAGAAAAGAAGCGTAGCGATGTT